>VWZY01006886.1:353648-393325 GCA_013399075.1 Chloroceryle aenea
CTTGAGCACAAGTCCTATGAGGAGAGGCTGAGGGAGCTGGGGTTGTTTAGTCTGGAGAAGAGAAGGCTTGGAGGTGACCTCATCACTCTCTTCAACTACCTGAAGGGAAGTTATAGCCAGGTGGGGGTTGGCCTCTTCTCCCAGGCAACCAACAACAGGACAAGGGGACATGGGCTTAAGCTCTGCCAGGGGAAGTTTAGGTTAGATGTTAGGAAGAAATTCTTTACAGAGAGGGTAATCAGGCAGTGGAACGGCCTGCCCAGAGAGGTGGTGGATTCACCATCCCTGGAGGTTTTTAAAAAGAGATTGGACATGGCCCTTAGTGCCATGATATAGTAATTGGAGTTGGATCAGGGGTTGGACTCGATCTTGGAGGTCTTTTCCAACCCAATCTATTCTATGATTCTATGATTCTATGATGTTACCAGAGCTCTTTTTTCTTATAATTTCTTTTTTCTAATATGTGAATTAAATAATTATTTCACTTTCTGGCCTGTTTTCATCTGCTATGTTTATTCTTTCTGACTACAGTGTGTTTACAGAACACCTGAAATGTGCACAGCAGTTAGATAACCTTGCTGTGCTAAGTAATTATACCTGTACATTTGAACTTGTTGCTGCTGCACTTAAAATCATTCAAGTGCTGACACAGACAAAAAAATCAGACTTGATGGGAGCAAGTGTTCCCAAAATGCCTTTAACTATCAACACTATCACATAATCCATCTTTAGAACTAATGAGAAACTAATGTTAGCAAGATAAACAGCCTTTTTAGTCTGGCTGCATCATAGTCTGCACTTGAGGAATTGTACAGTGGTGGCTATCATGAACACCACTGCCAGCAATGGCTGAAAGAGTCTCAGTTCAATAGAAATACATACAGTATATAAACATGTAGCATTAATATATACTTTTGACGAGACAGAAACTTCTTAGGCTTCAGAAGAGCACTTAGACACACACATGCAAAAACCCTTTGAAACTACCAAGTCTACTCATATGAGTAATTTCTCAAAGGTGAGCAAAGGATCATGCCATTGCCTTTTGGGACCAGCTTTCATGAAAGACCCACTGAGTATTTCAATAACATTAACATGTACAGTGTATGAAAAGCCTTGAATATGACCTTACTCAATTCCCCAGAGGTTTTTAGACTTACACGTGCTGCATAGCTAGACATTCTCCTCTCCTTGCTGTTTCTTATCTTCTACTCCTTTTTCCTGCCATATGCCACTAATGTAATCAGAGGCCATTAGGGCAACCCACTCCCAGGCTCAGATATTGGAAAGTATAGTAAATGATCAAAGCTCAGGGTCAGTGTGAGCACCTGGTTGGCTTTGATCACCGTCATTAGTTATGACAAGCAGGAATCCCTCTTGTCCTCTCAGAAAAGTGTTCACGCTGGTCGTGTATTTATTTTGACCTCATACTGAGTATAAAAGTAGACTTGTGATTAAAACCTGCAGCATTCTGGAAAGCAAAACTGCCTCAGAGTGATAGGGATGGAGTGCATGTACCTTAAAAATGAAAAATATAGTATGATGCTTTTAGTCCACAATGTCCTTGTCAAAAACCTGTCCAGAACAAATCTGTGTAGCTGTCTGCAAGAAGGGTAAAATGCAAGAGCTTTAAACAGAAATAAAATAGAAGTTCACTGTCTGATTCTCCATCATGTTGTCCTGTTAGCTTATAGCTTTTTCTGTGGTTAGAAACATCTTCTCATATTCCTTTTTCTTTCATAAGTGTAAAAACGAAGTAAGATGGATTTTTCAAATGGTGAAATTCTCCTGAGTTTTTACCTGTGATTCCCAGCAGGATAAGTGTTTTATTTTCTTCTAAATATTTTTTGAAATTCTGGTTTTCCTGTGTGTTTTCCATGTGTCTAAATTAGTTTCGATGCCAAGGTTGTTTTTTTGTTATTTAATGTAGCCTTTTATCAATTATTTCCATAGTTTAATTATTATTGCGTGAGGAAAGAGTAAATCATTGAGCAGTTTTAGTTCCTCTGCCTTTTCATTTTAGCTTGCACTTCCTTGTTCTGTGGTATTAGAAGGTATGGGGTAGAAGTGTTTTGTATTTTTGACATTTCACTTGCTTATTTGAATTTTTGTTCTTTGTCATTTATTTTCCCCTCTCTAATGTTTTCTGTTCCAAATTCAATTGTATGCAATTGCATGAAAATAACAAATAGCATGGAAATCAGGAGTAGATGATAATAAGAGGAAAAATTACAACAAGCCTAGGTGGTAAATTATCCATGAATAATAATAATAAAAAATAACGGACTGTGCTGTTCCAGTGGTTTCCTATCAGTAGGATATTCTGTGGAATACTTCCATGATTTTAGAAACACACTAAAAAGATGTTCTGAGTTTTCCTTTACAAGCATATTCCTCTTACTCCCTCTCTCCCTCCTCCATTCTCTCTCTGCCTATACACACACACATAAATGTGTATATGTAATAGCAGAAAAAATCTAGACTCCAAATTTTAACATGTCCAAAGAAGCTACTCTTGGTATTCTAAAGTACAATTTCATATATTTTAGATGGGTACTGTTCACCATTGTGTTAGTTTCATTAAGATTTTATCACAGCTATGAACAATGATGTTTAACTGCATCTCCCACTGACAGACTTAAAAGCCCATGTCACTGTTGGCCAGCTCTAAAAAAAAGTTTAAAATTTAAACTTCTAAGCATTCTCTACTCACCCCCAAATTATATTGCACAAAACCATCTTGGTGTGAATTAGCCATGGCAGGCCAGTCCAAACAGTTTGATCAGCTGGCTTTCACACATTCCATTTGTTCTTTGGAGTTCAGTTCTGCTACAATTGTGTTGAAAACCTTAACATTTCCTCTTCATACTCTATTTCCATATAATGCTTAAGAAAATATTTTTTTAGTTTCTTCCAGTGATAACCAGTTGTCCTTCCCTATTTGTTCTTCCCGTTGCGAGTTACAATCTACTCCCTTCTTGCTAATTCATGTCTCCTAAATCTTTCAAGAAACACATTGTTCCGCTTGGAAACTTTAAGAAGCAGTTCTTTAAAAAAAGAAGAAAAGAAAAAAAAGATAATTATGCGATTCAGAAAAAAAAAAATCACCAAAGAACCTTCTTTTCCCTCTAGGAATCCCTTACATATAAACTTTGTGAGGTAAGACATATTTGTCTTTGAATAGTGTTATGTTAAATACATATAAGTTTTATATCTTCTAGGTTTGCAAGACAGAATTTGAATGATACTACCTACTTCCAATGTAGCTATTCATGGATTGCAGTATGAATCATGACAGAAATTACCATCCAGTAAATAGATTTGAGTTTAGGAGCATTTATAATAACGTAGTGAGAGATTAGGGGCCTTTATAGATTATCTTAAGCAGTAAGATGGCTAAAGATACTTATTTCTGAATAAATTCCTACTGTCTCTTACATAATAAATATCACTTTTATCTAGAACAGACAACCTAGTTTAGTTCCTCAGAAACTTGCTTTTTTGTTGAAGTGTTTAACTCATCAAACTTCTGTGTTCTTTGATAGTTCTTGTATTGTGATGCTACCAAATGCAATCTCGACACTGCAAAAACATATGTTAAGACCATCCTAGGTGGACACACCCTAAATGGAAGAGACATATTAAATATCAATGGGGAAACAAACGTGACTTGCTCACACTCCACAGTGAAGAGGTAGAGTTGAAACCAGAATCAAGTTCACTTGCCACTACATCATCCACCTGAGCGAGCTGCATTGTAGGCACTGCCAAAGGCGGTCATATATTTAGGAACACTGTAGGTGGCCTGAATTTGTTAAAAGAGCTTTCCCAATGCCTGTCTACATTTTCAATAGACACAAAGAGTATAAATGAACACTCCTTGATCTCATAAATGACCATGCATTCTCCAAACTGCTCTGAAAAAGAACTGTAGAAGAAAAATGTCTTTTACAAACAGATCTGCTGTCACTTGAAACTACACTTTTTTATTTTTCTTTTCATAGTGTGTTGGTTGAGATCTCACTTAGTTGCAGCAACATGAGCCTAGAGCCGCAGACATATGGATGTTTAGGGCAGCATGTTATTGACAAATTCTCTAGACTGATGATTTATTATGTACATCAACGGATAACACTTGTTTCTGTATATGAAGCCTGTTTTTCTCAACTCTGATCATCTGGGAGAGACATGCTGTGCATAAATGGATACATGGTTTGTTGTATCCAATTGAGCCTTCTACAGAGCCATGTATTTCATTCTAATTTATGCTTCAATGCATGTTTATGCATTGGTGACTATAAAGGGGCTGAATATGTAAATGCACATCAAGTAGCTTGCCCGAACATGCCCTGCTGATGCTACTGAAGTTGAATCTGATGAATTTGGTATGATCAGATCCCAAAACCATAAATCAAAACATGCTGGATTTTTTTTTTTAAGTAATTTTTACAAAACATCTTTAATTGCAAAGACGTTACTTTCAGATTTTTGTAGATTTTTTTCATCATTAATGTGCTTTCTGCTCTGTCTATAATATTAATAATCTATGGAATGAAATCATGTGACAATGTGTGCTCACAGACCAGAAGGCCAATCATATCCTAGGCTGCATCAAAAGAACCATGACCAGCAGGCCAAGGGAGGTTATTCTCCCCCTCTACTCTGCTGTCGTGAGCCTTTTAATGCAGCCTTTTAATACTTAAAGGGTACCGATAAGAAAGTGGGGTCAATTGTGACAGAATCAGGGGTAATGACTTTAAAGTAAAAGAGAGAAGATTTAAACTAGATGTAAGGAAGAAATTTATTACAATAAGGGTGGTGGAACAGGTCACCCAGAGAGGTAGTAACTGCTCCATCCCTAAAAACATTGAAGGTCAGGTTGGACAGGGCTCTGAGTGACCTGATCTTATTAAAGATGTCCCTGCTCAGTGCAGAGGTATTGGAATAGATAACCTTTAAAGGTCCTTTACAACCCCAAACACTCTATGATTCTATGGCTCATCCAAATATGAAATATACAGTTCAAAATGTTTTAGGACAAGAACATATTTCTACATTTAAAAAGCTGTCTTTCCATAATTTCTGTATTTTAAAAAGAGAAAATCAGCTATTACCATTCTTGTCCCTGCAGTAGCAGATCATGTGAACAATATAATTTTTACTGGTGTTCAAAGCTCCTAACTTGTAATTGAAATAGTTGTCCAGTCAGATGATCAAAAGAAACTTGTATTTAGTTACAAATTCAGTCAGCAATGTCCAATCTGTGATATACCTCAGGCATTCTTTTATGGTGGGATTATGCTACATGACTTTGGAAAGTGGAATATCAAAGACTATCATCAATTCTGCATATTTAAGCTAGTCTTTACATTAGATTTTAGCACATTCTAAAACTGGTGAAACGAATCCTTTCCCCTCACATTGACAGTACACAGAACCCATAGCTTGGTCTAGGTGATTGACTTTTAGATTGCTCAAAATAAATGAAGTGTGTCTAGCCCTAAGAAGCCATCTCTGGGACTTTGCAGGGGTATCGGATAAAGATCTGATTACAAGACCAGGACCCTGAGATTATCATGACAATATCTTTCTGCTATATTTGTTACAACTATTGTATGAAAGTTATGAAGTGACAGAAATAGAGGTCATTCTGTCAGAATCTTAAAATGTGCAAGCTGAAGGCCCTATTTGTCATTCTTTTTTAGCTCTCGTTTTAGGACCAGCTCACTTTACAGTGCATTTCTCTTTTTATGGGAAGGTGTCAGCTGCAAAAGGTGGTCTTAGATACATACCAGTGCTTGTACTTTAGAGGACATTGGAGAAGTGCATACATACGAACATATATATGTCTGTATATATCTGTATGTTTATATATGAAATTAATGTACAGATGGAAGATATGAGTTCCAAAATAGTATAAAGATTTTTTTCATCTATATTTCAAAATATAGTTTTCCATAGTGAGTTTAAAAACTTCTGATGTAGCCATTGGTTTGTATGAAACCATCAATTTCCACAAAGACAGGAGACAAGAAACACATGGTAACTGATTACTGAATGAGTTATGGATGTTGTTCCCCCACAATTAATTTTATGTTTGATATCTTGCTCAAATCTATTATGCATATATACATATATATATAATGAACTATTTTATAAAATCATTTATCCATTTTTAAATTGGTAATATTTGCACAACTCCAAGATAAAGCTTTTATCATTTATTAGAAGCCTGAATTCAAACAGAAATACACTTAAAAACATAATGATTAATACTAAAATAATTGGGCTTTTTCAGAGACTGAGCTTACGATTCTTCACTAATTCCCTCACAATTCCATAGTAAATTAATTTTGATCCTAGTAAAATCAAATAATTCTCAGTAGTTTTATAAAAAATCAGAGTTTAATTTGCTTAAACATTCTGACTGTATTTGATACTTCATCCTTCCAGATTTCACCTGAAAATTTGGGATGACTGAAACATTGACCCTGTGAAAGTTGATCAGTGCTTATTTCTATATTAATAGGATGTTCTGCTTCCTAAGATGGTATTTATAAAGACACAGTGATTTGCATACATTGATATATCATTTTTTTTTTGAAAGGCATGGCTAATGTGTATAATTTTTATATTTAATGGCATAAAATTTTGAAAAGGACTAATTATATCCTGCATTATCTCTTGATGACAGAGTATCAACAATCTATTTTAAATGGCAAGCTATATGTAGAAGAAGCTTTGCCAATACTAAATGTCAGTTAAAATTAAAATCAATCTTTTTTTAGATGATAGATTTCAGGAAAATATGAAGGATTGGTGCTAGAAAGCACTGAAAGAATAAGTATGCATTTAAAGCTATGCAAAAACTAAATCTGAAAATGTTCAGGTACTGTGAGGTCTAGTAAAACATCAGTAAATGTTACTTCAGAATGACACCACAGAACATTCTTTTTCAGGCAATGGACAATAGCAGACCCTAACAATCCATGGAGTATTGGATATGGAATTTTTAATTATGTTCACGGTATTATTCTGTTCTGATTATCCACTCAGCAGCTGTAATATTGGTAGAGACCTTGATCTCTTAGCATATTCTTGTTTTTCTACTCAGTGCTTCCTACAATGAAATTTTCTGTCCCAAAGTAATTTATCAAATATTAGATCAACTATTTTCACTTATCAACCAGATCAGTAAGCAAACCTATCCAACAACAAATATCTGTTTTGTATATCTTCATGTTTGTCTGTTTATCTCAGAATAAAAAATACTTTGGAAATTGTGTGGTTTTATTAATGATAAAAACGTAAGCACTCCATGGATACCTTGCAGCATTTAAGATGGCTATAGATGCTAATATTTGGGCAACTGCATTGCTTCTATTTTCTTAGAAATACTTAGCAACCAGCAATAAATTGAAAATAACCCAAAAAATAGTCACATTTTAAATTGCAGTAACGATTTCCCAAACCTAGATCCTGGGAAAAGGTGAGAAAAATTAGTAAAATATATTAAGAAAAAACACCTTAATACAGAGTCATTGAGTATCCATTATGCATGGGGCACATTGATTTTGTGCTGTCACATTTTAAGAAAATGTCCACACATTTTTACTGTGTAATGCTTATTTCTTCTTATTTCTTCATACACCCCTCCCCCCCCCCATATTAAAAAATATAATATGAAGTGCTTTCCTTCTCTTTTCCCAAGAATGTATCAAGTCATGTAATTAGAAAGTAATTGGCTTAAGGTGAGGGTCTTGCAAGCAGGCTTGCATTGTGTCATCAAGACTCCACTGGCAGAGAATACTTAGAAAAACAGAAAGGTATTGTAGGCTTTAATAAGAGTGACAAGGTTTTCAGAAATTGTACCATGTAATTACTCAAAGCAGGAGATGATATCATGCATGTCAAATATGAAAATTATGATCTCAGAAGTGGTAGAAGGTGCTTACATAGAAGAAAACAAGAGATGGGTAGATCTAAAAATATCAGAAACATTCCATGCATTGTCACAGCTGGTTTTTGAAATATATATGAAGCACAGGTGTAAAACATTACACAATATGGGCAAATCAGAATACTTTCTGAAGTAACATAACTCTGCTTAATTGCCTTTTATTTCAGAGTTGTGATTACAAGTAAAGGAATGACCTCAAAATTGACAGGTCTCAGCCAGTACTGTTACATGGGTTTTGGCCATATTTGAAGTGAATTAGGTAAAGGCTCTGAAGGTATTCACAAGCGTTCAAAAAGTTTCAAACACTTCTTTGGGACTTTGTAAGGAAAAAGATAAAGAAATTCTACTTCATTTACTCTGTGCCTATAGTTGAGAACTAGGGTAAAGGGGAAAAGTGTAGATGGTTCTTCTCCAAAGTATAATAAGATTTAAAATGGAATGTCTCATTGGCTCCAAAATGGGCATTCAGGGAATGATAAGGTTTAGAGTCTAAACAATTGATAATATTATATAACCATGTTAGCATCAAACAATTACTCCTGTTTACAGAGGGCTTGTTTTATAACCTTGGATGTGTGAACAGAGAGGTGAAAGCACAGTTAGAAACATAAAGAATGTCTCCTATGGCTGGTATTTGTAAACAAACACCCTGTATATTGAAAACAAAAAACAAGGAAAAAGAAAATGCAAGCATAAGAAATCTAGTCCTAGTTTTCTAGGATTATGCTATAATCAGGACAGAAATGAAAACCATTTTTAATTTTGCACTGTGATTATCAAACTAAAATACATTCACTTGGTCCAAATTAACCCTTCTGTATTCATTTATGATTATTTATCTATGCTTAAGTAGTGTTGAAAAGGTTTACTAAGGAAAAGGAGAATTTACAAGGTAAGAAGATAAGCTATTTTGGACATTATTAAATTGATAAAGAATGTTTCTATGCATTATCCTAATCTGTTGACTCTATAAATAGCTGCAAACTTTGAGAATTTTTCCACTTTGATTTTTGGTATATTCAATTATACTTACTTTGAAAAGTCACAGGATACAAGAGTAGAAAATTTCTGCTCTAAAACTTTAGAGAGTGAAAATGAGGAAGATGGGAAAGTTTTTTCCCCTTAAATTCTTCATCAGTTGTTCTGGGGTAATGCTATAGCACAGCTCCTTTGCCCATGATTGTGCAAACACTAGACAGCAAGCCCAGACTACATTTTCCTTGTCATTCTAGTGCTTCTTTTATATTTCTTCCTTACTTTCCTCAAATAGTAGTAGCAGATAGAAAATGCTGTTTAGCATTTAATTTCCTTCTCTTTCCCATTTTAAGTCTTTTTTTCTCCTGTTTATTTAGTTATATGAATAGTGGAGAGCAAATTATTAATTTAAAGTTACTTATTTCACCTTCAGTTCCTACTCTTAGTCCCATTCTCTATGTTGATTTCTAAGGAAACAAAAACTTAAGAGAAACCCTGCTTCTGATCATTCTCACCGGGTTTAAGGACCACATATAATGAAAAACAGGTAAACAAGGAAGTGATACAGACAAAAGATTCACTTCTCATTTCCAGTGAATGAAAAAGTATGCTTGTCCGAACTGCAAAACATGTCTCACAATTAGTCAGAAATTTATAAGTAGGAGTAAAATCCTTCTCCGGTGTCATGTAACTAGGATGCATCTACTTTGTTTAACTAAGAAGCTTCAAGAATAAATGCTGTCTAATAAGTGCTGAATATCACCGTAGCTTGATTTCTTGAAGGAAAGGAAGAAGGCAGATTTGTTATCATTTAGTACTTCAAAATCTCCTATTTTGTGTTAGTGCTATTTGATGAGGTTTCAGAATCTTTTCTTCAGTCAGAGTATATTCTTTAGTTCGAACCTGCACATTATAAATAGAAAATGGAAGTTAGAAATAGTAATTGAAAAAAAAAAATTAAGAAAGGCAGGTGAAATATTCAGAAAATATTCAGAAGGCAGATGAAGTGGTAAGTCTAAGCATGATGCCATTGTCAAAAGTCATTGCTGCTTTTAAATTAAGAAACTGAGATAAAGGGAAAAAGTGTGACTGGAAAAGAATTACTCTGCCCCTGCTTTTACAATAGTTTGTTCTCAAAACCAGAAAAAAATCAAATATAGGTAATAAATCCTACAAAACTTCAGCACAGCAGTGTGTGGCATTTGGAGAGACAACAGGATCAGCTGTATTCTTCAGCCTTCTCATTTTCAAACCATAACAGATTTTAGCAGGGGAGTTATATATTCCTTTTGTACCAAAATATATTAAATAAGGAGAAGTTCTGCAGTTACTCGCTGTTCATTAAGGGATGTAAAAGCTCTGGAAGGAAATGTAATCTATATCAACAAATAAAACAAACTGATGCACATCCTTTGGGCCTAAGTGCAATGGTCAGAACAAGGCATGTGTCCTCACAGTTTGCCACACTCTCAAACAACTCAGAGGCTTCTTAGTCCCAAGTTTCTCATCTGAATACCCCCTACACATTGTGATAGGTGGATGTATGTGTCAATATTAGTTTTCAAAAGTATGTTAAATTACATATCATCATTAAACCATTGACTTTTCTGATCATTAAATAAATTCATTCAGGAATATGAGCTGGGTAATAATTAAGTGAGTTCACATACAGAATCTTTTGGTTTGTTATCTGCAATTCCCCGGAAAACAGAAGGAGTTGTTTAAAGTGGATCTTCTATTCCAGTGAGTATGTGCCTGGTACCTTACACAGACCATGTACTACTTGTGTATTAAAACATACAATCATTATGTAAAACACAGATTTAGAGTACGTGACTAATTTACAAAAAAGAACATGAGACTAATTTTCATTTCACGAGTTCATCCTTGCAAAATGCTTGTTTGTTTCATTAGGGTATAGCTCCATGGGAAGAAGGCTGAAAAAAAGAATCCTACAAATGCTTTTTGTAAATTAATCTCTCAGGATTAGGTGTTCATAGAGTAGGATTTGCAGATTTGCTCTTGGTTAAGAGCATCTAACATTCTCATCTAAATCAATTCTGTTGCCATCATTAATTTCAAGGGAAACCAGGACAGACTAATCTCAAAGACTTCCAGAACTCCTAATACTGAAGTAGGTATTTGATTTTTATTCAGGTTCCTGCTTGCTTGACCTTTGCTACCTTGATAAAGGTAGCAAAACCTTGATATCCTGGCATGCACCTATCTTTGGAAGACAAAAGTTTTTTCTTTGGCTTTTGCCGAAGACCCTAAATTTAACATCTGAAGACAGACTGAAGGCAGTCTAATCAACATTTGAACTATCTCATTGTAGAAAAGAGTTTCATTTAACATATTTATTTAACTGTTTCTTTAAAAAAACTCTCTTCAGGCTAGGACTATTGAAGCAATGGATCATGAAGCATAGGTATCTTAAATCAAATTTGCAAAAAATCATCAGGAGAGTAAAGTACATCCTCCTATACCCCTTACAAATGCTTTGCTGCTTAGATCAAAAGCTAGAACCTGTCTGCCAAAATACAATACGTTTTACCACTACGCAAAATAAATTATTCTTTCTTCAGTCCTCACCTCTTGTGGGAATTTACCCTTGGCCCCCTCTTTGAAACCTCATGTTTTGAGACTCCTTCACATGCCAAAGCACAGTGTGATCTGTATGCAACAACCTGCTTCCCTAACCATTTTGACCATAGCCTCCTGACATTTTTACTTGTGTTCTACATTAGGAGATGCAGTCATCTCTTTCACTGGCCCCAAAGGACAGCCAGTGTACACTTTGCATGAGGGAGAAAACCTTTCTTCTAAACTTGGGTAGTAATTTCCTCTAACATTTCAAGCACTCCTTTGATCCCATGACACACAATTACCTGCCTTTCCTATACAGTGGTTTCTTACATGCTGGAGATCATCCAATGTGCTGTGACTTTCCCAGATGTAAGTGTAAATCTTTCACACTGTTAACATTGACTCCTGCAGCAACACTTTTCTACCTCAGTATCCTTTTGAATGCTAATTAGGATGTCACTATTCTGATTTCAGATGTTCAACTAGAAGCAATTTATTAGACTCTCTCTTTTCAGTCACATAAAGGTGTATCTATTTTTTCATATCATTCCAGTTTATCAATAATCCAAATCAATAACAAGATTGATTTCTAGACAGATCTTGTCCAATTTGATTCACAACATAATTCAGTGATGCTGATTTTGAAGATTCTGAGTATTTTAATCCTGAGGGAGGACAAATAAGATTCAATAAATACATAGAAAACATATAATAAGACACAAAGCTTCTGCTTTGTATTGGCACTTTAGCAAAGACTTAAGTCCACCACCTTAATATGATGTTACAACCTGTTCATGGACTTAGTTCCAGGAGTAAAGTGAGTATATCTCAGCTCTCAGTGAACCTAAGGGAAAATTTTTCTCACTCCACTGGAAAAAGTTCACTGTGGATGTAGCTAAGGGCAACTTAGGGTTCAAACATATGTGTTCCATCCCTGTGCTTCAAGTTATACTTTGCAAAATACAAATAATGCAATTTGTATATCTTTGGAACATCTAGATCCATTAGTGAACCCAAAGTATTATCAGTTGAAAGTCTTATAAAAGACTTGAATTTTAAATGTATCTGATTTTCTTTTTATTTTTTTTTCTTTTAAAAATTTAGTTTTTTACTTATTTTAAAAGCCTGAAAGATAATTCAATAGATTGGAGGGAACAACAACAACAAAAAATCATGTGACTTTTCACCTCACATAGCACATCTGGAGAAAAGACTAAAAAGTAGCCTAAAAAATTATTCTTTTCTACATCAGTAAGCAAGATTTTTCCACATTAGGAAAAGATTTTAAGTGTATTATATCAACAGAGAACAATTTTAACCAGTTGAATACCCACTTGTAGACTCTCAAGCCTTAACTGCAGGTGAACTGCTGGACCTGAAGCAGGGTCTGAGTATTAGCATTTGTATCAAAGTCTCAGGAATTCTGAAATTCTCTTTCTGCCATTCATATGCTGTGTGAACATGGATGCTGTATTTCAAGTTTCTGTATCTCCGTTCCCTATACACACACCATGCTAAATGTAAGTTCTCTATGGACATACTCAATATCATGATGTTCCCCCATTTGAGTTTGACAGGTCTTTAACAAGCAGCATTGTGAATACTAAATGGCATACTCTTAGCTGGATCCATGTGGGGACGAGATAGTTTTGTTCCAATGTGTTTTTCTGTCTAAATCTTATCCTTCAGTCATCAGTAAAAAGAAAAAAAAAAAAAAAAGCCTTTGTGACTAAAAAAAGGTTAGGATTTTTCCTTTTTGGAACTGGAATATTCTGTTTAAGGTTAACCTCTTTAATAAACTCTATAGCAAAGGTGATAGTAATTGTATATGAATCTAATTTTCCTTGAAGTGATACTTCAGCACCTCTCTTTGCCAGATACGTGTTTGCCAACTTCTTCTCATAGTCATTTCATATGTTTACATTATTCTATATACCTGATATATATATATACACCTGTGCTGTGTGTCCTAGTATTTTTAGATAAAACACAATAAAAAGAGGAGTTTGGGGAGGATGGTAGTGGACACAAGGGATAACTGCTGTTGTATAAACTTATACCTATGAAAAGTTACTGGTTTTGTTTCAAGCCTAAAGAAAGGCTGGTTACAGTCCTTTGTTCTACACATCAGTTACTCCAAAGAAAAGATAGTTACCTGTCCTTACAAATTACTTTTATACTTTAAACAGTGAGCAGATGGGAAAGAAAGTGAAAGTCATGTTAGTGCTCCCAGTTCTAAGAGAACAAATCCTAAATAAAACTACCCTGAACCTGTGAACATTTAAATCTCTTAAACATGTGTGGAGTTTCATTGATGTCGATGGTATTATTCCTTTGTTGAATTAAAGTACATGCTTAAAGGATTTGCTTGGCTGAAGCTTTTGAGCAGAAGCTGACCTTTAATATTTTTTCAAGTTAAGTGTGCACAGACATATGTAAGAAGTGTGTAATGTAAACCAGTTCACCCAATACAGGCTTGCAATGGTACAGAGAAACACAATTGCATCAACTTTCTTTCTTTTGAATATATCTTTCAATCTTTGATGTTTTGAGAATCTTAAAATTTTAAAGGAAATTACTTCTCACTAGATTGCAGTTTCCATAGTCAGAAATTTCATATGTGTCAATCTTTTGCAAAAAGTTATAAAGACTGAGACAGATTTAACTTACACACTTTAATGTGTCCTCTAAATTGTTAGTGTTTCTGAATGATGGAATCATGTTTCTTTGGTGCCATTTAGTATAATTAAACAAATCAATCAGTAGTTTTCTCCTTCAATTTTTATTAGTTTTTTGAAACAATGGCTGCTTGTATCTGCTCTATTGTGTCCTCAGAAAATGGCAAGAGTGTCAGAATATATAACCTAAGATCATAAACTGTCTAACTATAAAGTGCAGAAATATTTTATTAACAACCTTTCTGGGCACAGTCTGGAAATTAAAAGTTCCCCAGTATAGCTGTTGTGAATCAACCAAAACATAAACAAATGATCATATTGTGGTTTGAATGCACATGTTATATGTCCCTGTGCTAAAGACATAACTGTGTTGTTGCCAAACAAGAAGCCATGGCAAAGGGACTTGAAAAAGGTAACCTCATATTAAGGTGTGGGGAAAGAAGTAAGCATTTTCCACATCTTCTATATAGAAGTAACACCAGGTTACTTTTTTTGATTATCAAGTTCCTCTTTTCACTACAGATCTTTTCAGTGTTCTACTTTACAGCTAAACTCCCTGAGACCTGATGTGGAATTTAGTAAGCTTAGATAACATAATCTCCATCTAATGGGAATTTCTGAAGCTAGTCACTAAGTGTATGAATTATTATAAGAGAAGAAAATCAAATTTAATATCAAAGAACTAACTTTAGAAGTTCAAGCAGCGGACAATATTAATTTTCCATCGACAGAATTGTTTAATAAGAATCTATCAGCAGCACAGGAAACACAAGGTACTCTGGTAATAAGTGAATCATGATGGCTTATTTCCTTTTAATTCTATGATCCCAGCTGGAGCAAGGTGTGATTGGGGAATGGTTTAATTGTTCGTAGACATCTGTCTTTGGATTCAATTGAAAAATAATATCCTGGGCATAAAATGGCCTACAGAATTTTTGACATTTTTATATCTTTCACAATCAAGGCATTGTCAGAAACTCAGGTAGTGGAGCTCTGAAAAACTTATGGATATATTTAAAGTAGAATAGAATAAAGCCCTGGTAATATATCAATACACACAGCTGGAAAGCAGATGTTCAATTGAGTGCACTCAGTTCTTAGAGAAAGCTATTAAAGTTACTAACTCAAATGCGAAATTTCTATAATTTATTGTACTTGCATTTTTGGTTTCCCAGTTTCTCTTCATTTTAAGCAGACCATAGGACTTTTTTTTTTCTTCATATTGTTGAAGTCAATTACCTTAAAAGTCTGACTTAGTGCAGTATACTACATGATTGCTAAAGAATGCCCAAGGCTACTGTCAATCAAATTATCCAATGACTTACGAGTTGTTTACTGTACTGTGAAATGAAGTGATAAATGTGTGACAGCCAGTAAAATGTGACATTTAGTATTGAATATACCCACTTGAAATAGGTTTTCCATCAGCTTTATTCATTTCTTAACAGACTGATATATATTTTTAGCTGAGATCTGATTATCAAAGGAAACATATAATGTTAAGCTTTATAAATTATTGGTAATCAGGCAGCTCAAGGCTTGAAAGGTATGTGTGGTAAGGTAACTGAAGTGGTATACCACTAAGCAGTCACATTTTCCATCCACAGCATAAACAGTGGCAAAAAGAACATTTTTATTTTATCTCAAGTGGTCTCCTTCCTATGATTCAAAACAATAATGTCCAGAGAGAATCTCTGGTTCAAATCATTCAAGAAATGGTGATCCAAAACACAGGAAGGATTGAGGGGGTTTCTATCCTTCTAGTTGTTTTGTTGGGTTTTTTTCTTACTAAGATTGAAATTAAATCAGAGTGGGATATCATCACTTGATGTAACATTTTGAGAATAAGATTCTTCTGCTTGAATTCCTAGACAATGACTTACCAAAGTACTCCTCTGAGATCACACTAAAGTGAAACTCTAGACTTCTGGATCTGTGAAACCTTAATTAGTACTTAGAGAAAGCAAATCAGAGCACTGGAAGTCCAAACCAAACAAAGCATTTATATTTCCTCCAGGAGGAGATGGCCTGCCATTCCCACCAAATGTTTTATTAAAAATTACATTTAAATTTTGCAAAATTTCTCTTCCCCTGACAGAATAAAGCTCACCTCTTGCCCTTCTCATAATAGCCAAGCACTTCTGTAAAAATATGTTAGAAATTCAAAGAAGGAAAAGCTACTGATAACTTTTTCTCAATATTTAAATTCTTGATATAGTTCTCAAAGGCAATGACAAATTGGCAATGCTTGGCTTCAAAGTTTTATTATCAGAGTGGATGACCATGCTTTACTTTTGTCATGTTATTTTCTATTTAGAAATAGTTGTTACAATAGATGGAGCCTTTTTTTCAACCTAGTTACTATTTGGAAAACAAAAAAAATCCACCAAATCCTTAAAATTTTAAAATATTACGACAGTATCAAATAAGGTGTATTGTCCTAAAGACACAATTCCCAGGCAATTATCACATAGTTTTACTAAGTATTTAATCAGAAAAATAGAAATCAATCATATTCTTGGTCCTAAATCGGTTCTTACATATATGGTTTTTCATTGCATCATTGGTTATCGAACTCAGCAGGAGTACTAATTTAGGCCCTTTCTACTACACTGAAGATATTTTTTTTTTATACTAGAGGCACTGCAGTACTATGTCTGGTTTATGCTCCCTGATGCTCCTTGACCTTTCTACATGCCCTGGCATCATTGCCACCAGGCTGAGTGGATCATCCACTTGCTCACACTGTACACAGCTCTTCTCACCCTGCCACCAGTTAGAAGTCAAGGAGTGCTATGGCTCCACATGTGGAACTTAACTTCTAAAAAAAGTAAGGCTGAGAAAGAAGGAGCTGGTAGCACTCCTGGATTTCCCTCACTGGGAAAAGGGGTCAGTATGCAGCCGGCACAGACAGCTCCACCTGGCACCCAGAAACATTCCTTGGCCAAGCATTTTAGAGACAGACACTGAAATCAGTAGTTAAACTCATGTTACTTTTACCTAGCATGCTAGTATTTTACCTAGCATGTCTGAAACTAGAGAACACAAGTGACTCCCTGCAGCAACAGCATGTGACCTGGTAAGACTGATGACAAAAGCAGCAGGGTAACAGTCCAATTGCAAAGGACACAACATTTTTTGAGTTTCATGACCTCTCACATATGGCTGAGCTGTACTCTTCTGCTTTGTATTTTGACATATTTTGACACACTTTAAAAAATATGCATAAGTTGAACATCCAGACATTACGGTCAAAGACAGCTTTAGCAGCTCAGCTCACTGCTTGCTTTTCAGTGTGTTCCTCACACCAACTGCAGACAGCACAGCAGAAATTCATCACTTTGGGAAACATTTGTTGTGATCTTGTCTTGCTGTTGTAGGTTGCACTCTCAACAAACATCGTGGTTAGCAGCTTTGAAATGTAATAAGGTCATGTTCTTCCTTTGGGTTTTCAGTGTGAATTTTGTTACCTCTTAAAAAAAAAAAAATCACTTTCTGTCCCATGCCCATGCAAACTTTAAACACATTCTTTTCTCTTCTTTGGCTATGACTCCTGTGGAGCTCTTGCACTGGTAGTTAATAACTTCTATAGTACTGTAAAAAATCTTTAATTGCACCCTTCACCTGAGCTCAGGAACATGTGCCAGGTTACTTCTGTTTTGCTCATAATTTGTTGGCAATATTTTCCTGCTTACTTAACCTTTTATTCTGAATTCCTGATGCCAATGGCATACTTCATCTCACCCTGTTGCAACGCAGCTTACACCTACCTGCTTGGGGTCTGTGGTAGAAAGCAATGCTCTCACCTGACCCCACTCCTCAGGGTAGAATGGTAAACTGTGGCCCCCTTGGAGGTAGAAATATTTCTGTTCTACCAAGTATATTACTGTTCTGGAATACTCTACTAAATTTCTCTATCTTACTGCACTAGAACTCACTGATCCTTTACAAACATGTTCTGCTGCTTGTTCTTTTTTCCTCTTTTTTATGTTGTATTCATATGTCAGTGTTGTATTCATAATGTCACTTTCAAACACACAATCAAACATATAATCATCCATTTTCTAAATGCTAAATAACGTGAAGGAAAGTATCACCAAGACAGCATTATTAGCCTACTCCACATATACACACAATATAAACACAAATGTAAACCTGACCTTTTAATGGTAAGTTTCCTAGTATGGTAACCAGTTAGGGTGAACATGAACTTATCTAAGTGCTTGCAAATTGAAAAGAGTAGTGAAAATGAGAATGAGGTGTGTAGCTATCATGTAGTCTATGCATGGCAATGCTTATGTAAATGACTGCCCAGATGACAAAGGCACGTTATTATTCCCCCTTTTTTTAGCAGAATAAGAGACAGCAAAGGGAGAGTAATAGGACAGCAAAAACATACACAGAAGATTCGTGTTGAACTGCAATAAATTTAGCAGAAGATAACAAATAAAGATAATGACTGGAATGTTTAATCTGCTGTTTGCAACCATAGTTACCATGTTTGCAGATCAACTAAAATGAGTACATAGCAGGAAAAAAAATAGCCACCTAAATATATATACTTTTCTAAGGATTGTGATAATGGTGCACTCTCTGAATATTTTTAAATAGCAGACTATCACAGCGCTACAAAACTGAACAAAGGAACATTTAGAAAAGGTGAATCTTACTTTAATATTTTCTCTGAAACTGTTGGAATGGTGTTGATGTGGTATATTTTTTCCTATTTAAGCAAAATTTTCTGTAAACTCCCAAAACTGTTAGCCAAGTATATATTAGACCATGTACTAACTAGTATATTCTCTAGTATACCAGATAATTTGTTCTTCTTTGGCCTCTATTAGCACTTACAAAGGTACTAGTGAAATAGTTCTGTCTGCTTTGCAAAGAGATTCCTTCTCTGCCCTGATAGTTTGTATTATGTCTCATTTTCACCCATAACCCAGGCATGAATTTTAAGGCAGTCACCAAGCTTTCATTTTTTTTCACTGGATAGAAATCCCCACCTGCTAATAGCTTAGGATATAGTTTTTCTGGTCAAATATACATTTCTTAAGGTGAGACAAGCTGCATACTAAACTTAAGCAAGAATGTTGGTTTGCTTTCAATTTACTATATCTAAATACAGTATCACCCAACCCTTGATTTAGATAACTCTATTATAAATAGCTAACATGAAGTGAGATTTAGATAATGAAGTCAGATAAAAATAATTACATCTGGTTTATGATCCAGAGAGATGGATGAAACTGGTACAAGAGCTTCCCATTTTCCCCTTTTAATCAATTATCTGTGATCAGTTTTCTGAGCTCTTATTTCTGCTGGCTCTTCTGGAAGGTGTGCAAACAAAATACTATAATCATTCAAAATCAAGACTGTGAGCCTTGTATTCCTTCCAGAAATATTTACACAAGCAAGTGGTAATGCTGTCTTCAGTTGCATGAGTCTTTCAGCAAAATCACTGTCTTTTTTTTAATTATTTTTAGTGAAGCATTTAATGAAACAAGACTCCTAAATAGACTTGTACATATTCTTTTTCTTGCTAGAAACATAATCAGCAGGGCAAAGTTTCTTGCTGTGAAGCCTACACAATGTTTTCTGCAGCTTCTATTTCTGCATTAAGAAAGTACACAATAAGCAGTACATTCCCAAAATATTCAAGATAAAATAAAACATAAATTGTTAGCTAATACGATAGAGAATTTTCTATTGACCCATATTACTTTGCTTTCAAAGATCATTACCCAATACAACAGTCTTTTTATCTAAAACATTAGTAATCATTTGTTTGTTAAATGAGTTTAGAGATGTACTTAGACATAATTTAAATACCATTTAAAACTCCATTAAGTATGTCTATTGTCAAAATTTAAATAATATTCTCTTAGTTCCTCTTCACTGCTTAAAAAACATGACAAATGCACAAATGTCTGGCAAAGCTAATTAAATCTCTGGTTGTCAGTCTTGTAAGGTAAAAGTTTGACTCCAGCATCATCATCCACTGACATTATATACTAGTAAGTCTCCACTGAGTGGCCACAAAAAAAAAAAAAAAANAAGGCAAAAAAAAAAAAAAAAAAAAAAAAGAGAGAGAGAGAAGTAAAATGGATCATTCTGTGTCATTCTGTGTTGTGTATGTTGGTGTTTGCAGATGAAAAAAATATCGGGAAATCACAGGAATTATTAAGATATCTGTCACATCTAAATAAAAGCTGAAATTTCTCTGACAAAATACCATCATGAAAAAGAAAATTATTTTATGTCATACTTAGCCTCATCAAATAATAGGAGTTTTAAAACTTTAGTAAAAGAGTTGTTCATGACAAATGTTTGAACATATGTCTCTATGTGCTTAGATACTATATACAGAACATGCTTTGAAAACAAGGACAGTTGAAGAATGAAGTGAGAATCTGCTAATCAAGCCCAACATAGACAGATCATTTGTGCAGTATCTCCTGATATGTTAAAAAAAAAAGATTAAATTTCCATCCATTCTACCATATTTGCATAATTTGTCATTAACTGCACTTTCAATGGACTTGACCTTCCCCTTGTTTTTAAAAGGAATTCCACAAATAAATGTCACCAAATAAAAATATGCTTTCAATCAAAAAACAAATAGCATTCATATCTATAACTCTCTGGAACATATGAGTACCTAATTTTTTTTTTTAATAAATGTCTTGCCATGAAGAGAATAGTGTTGACTGAATTAATCATTGGGAAATGCTTCTCCTCCATGTACCATCTCTCACCTGGACAGTTACAGCTGCAGCAAGAAGCTTGCCTTCTGCCTAGGTCAGCTCCAAAACCTCCTCACCCTGGCATAAAACATAAATCAGATATTGAATTGAGCAGACCTTTTGGACTCTATTCTAGTCATTTATAGTTATACTAGACCGAATTATACCATGTGCCCTTTATGTGGCCCATGGGATGATTTCTCTGCCAAGAATTCTACCTTTCAGACTAATAAAATGCATGGCAATATAGCAGCCTGAACTTAAAAGAAGGGTTTCATTACTATTTTATTTTATTAAGCAGTTTATCACAGCATACTAAGATATTTATTCTTCTGCCTATGGATACAAAGTCCACTTTAGTTAAAATGTTTGTCTAGAGATGTTATATATGTTAATATATACCAATGTGATTTCACATATTTTCCTAGAAATCAGAAGCTCAAGGTCAGCAGTCACAATATGAGACACAGCTTAAATATATTATTGAAGGAATACAGTCAAAATGTATATGTATGCTGAAAAATGAGTGAAAATGTTATAGAAAATTACTCCAATATAAATGTAAAAAACCCTCATTTCTCAGATATAGACATTTTCAACTCCCTGTAAAACTGATTAAAAATTCCTAACCTAGGAGGAAAAAAGTAGAAACAGGGTGTTTTTCTTAGTTGACTTCTTCCCACAAAGTTTTAAAGATAACATTTGTAGAATATTGTGATGTGCTGAGCTATTATGTTGAGAGGCCAGATGGATTGAATTAATTGATAGATAAATAGATAGGCTGTGTTTGACCAAGTAATATTAAAGGACAATGAATTTAAAGAATACAAGAGATTAAAAACAGATCCAAGGGAACCTAATGAGAAGATTCCCATTAACTTTAAGGAGATTAACTCGACCAGAGACCTATTAACTACATTGTGTTAAATATGAAATTCCCTGTTTGGCATTTTTGAAAATAGAAATAATATTAAGATACTCCTAAATGATATCATACTAGATCATGGTACAAAAGTTAGCTATTAACTTCAACAGGAGCTAAAATGAGTCCATAATAAAACTCTGTCACCTGGAAAAGGCTTTTAAAAAAAAGTGAAAGCAAAAGAAATCTATCTAAAAGTGTGAAAAAATTACTAAATTTATCTGAATCTGTTACCTTTATATATCTAAAGCAACAAAACTCTTGCATGCTGTTGATTAGGTTATCAGGAAAATGTTATCAGGAGGGTTGAATTCATTTTTTTGTGTCTGGGGAGAGCTTTGTTTCCTACCAGGATGAATGTTGTATCCTTTAAAACAGGTAGCTTTTCATTAATCACAGTACTTAACAGTCCCTTTGTCTGAGATCACCTCAGCATTAGACATTGTATAATATGAGTTATCATGACTTCTTTGTACAATCCATATGAAAGTGTTAATTTTAACATGCATGCAGTCTTTCATCTGATTGATGAATGTGCAAAATATTTTAAGATCTATAAAACTTGCCACTTAAATACCTGAGGAAGTATCCCTTGTGTGCTGTATTCTTTCAGCAAGTTCTTCATCCTACATTGTCTGGAGGCTGTGGTACTACAGTGTCGTACCTGGAATGGCAATTATTATTAAATTTTTGTTATCTTAATTAGGGTTTCCTCTGTGGGCAACAGCTTCAAAATGAATGGTTTGCCAGGCAAAGAGTTAAAATAATCTTGTATCTTGTTTTTCCAGTTTAAATTAGACCAAAATTAGTCAGGTGGGATACTTCAGAAAGGAATACTAAAGGGCCTCTAATGCTTATTGCTCTCATAAAAATGAACTGAATTAAAGCATCCTAATGTTTATTGCTCCCCCTAAAATGAACAAAATTAAAAGACACAGCACACCTGACAGTATTATCATGCCTTGTTCACCTAGCCCAGCTGATATGTTACCTAAAGCTGAAATGACTCAGTTGAACAGAGGTGCACATTTCTTACTGAAATTAACCCAGAAATTCTTCTACTTACCTTCCCTAAATACTGACAAACAACTTAAGCATATTCTATACATATGTATGCTTTTCAGTTTCAGAATTTAACACACACTCTATTATTGTTCCTAACAAGAATGAATTAAAATCCAGCAAGACACATGACCCAGACCCTTTAGCTTCCTTTTAACTGTCAGTTTGACTTTCTGTAACACTCTGATCAACTGCATTCTAAGTGGGAGTTGACACTGTCTCAACTTTCTGCAAATGTAGGTAAAATGGAATGTGAACTGCCTGAAACTGAATGCTGATGTAACCTGATTCTGCACCATTGCACTTAATCAGTATCTTCAGCTTTGTATAACTTCAATTTGATTTCTTTAGTAGTATGGACTATGGATAAGAATTGTGTTTGGGTTTTATTTTGTTGTTGTTGTTTTGGGTGGGTTTTTTTTCTCCTCTCTCTGCTGGTATCACAGCTAACTTTTTGTACAATGCAAAGTTTATTTCTGATAGAAATCCTGTAATTAGTCTTTAATAGCAGGTTAATGGACTGTGAAACCTCAAATTTTCAAAACTGATTTTGTTATAAGAAGTATTCCATACATCTTATGTGTGGATAGTAAAGATCTCCCTTTAAAAGACCTTAATACTCAGCACATGAGAGAAATTGTATCACAAATCATACCTAACAATGAGATTTTCTTTATTGTTTTCTGATACCGACAACATTTTGGAAGAACTGCTGCCTCAGGTAGAGTTTGCTATTCCTCCATAAATCAATAAAACTTTTTGCAGTGGATTAGAGGATATGCCTGCTGTGATCTTAAAAATATTATGTGAAAGGATTCATATACAACACATCATCTATTGTGTAATACATTGTCACCTGCCATATTATTTGACATATTTGCTCTATTTGCTGTTATTGGTGAGAATTAAGCATCTTCTATATGTATAACATGTGTGTATGTTTATATATATATACACATAGATATACAAACCTAAATATATTTATGCACATTCATACACATTTATGCATTTTTATCTATATAAACATATAGATAAGAGGAAGATCATTCCTCTAATTTTAAAGACATATAGACTGTGGCCATTTATAATGGTGTGATACTGAATGTAGAGAACTTCAGTAGCTTTTTATTGAATCATAGAATTAATTCTATAAAATAAATGATCTACAGACTTTGGATCCTCAGTATGATTCCTTTAGGAAATGTTAAAACACCAGTTTAGGAAAAATGCACAGAAAAAGTTACACAGCTAATTGTTATTTAGGAATTCAAATATTAGTCTTGGGAAATAGATTGATGGCATTTTATTCTTAAACTTGGCAAAGCAGCATCATTCTGTCTCTTCAAAGTTAATTTTACTGATGTAATAATGTGGCATTTTATTCAAATTTGTGTAATTTCTAAACATGAATACTATGCATGCCAGCATAGCTTTCAAAAACATTTCACCCAGATTAAATTTAATTTTTTTTCCTAATGCACAGTATCTTTGTACCAAATGTGTCTGAAATCCATCAGATAAAAGATGACAATATTTGAATGCAAAGCACAAACTGTCATAATTTAAATAATAAAAATAATATTAATCAACCACCACTCTCCCCATCCAGTATGACTGCCCATACAATAACCAGCAGGTCACTATTTCAGGAAAAGAATAAAAGTGTCCTTTAAAGAAAGAATCCCTTTTAAATCTTATTTGGACTATTCCCAACAGTGCATTTGCAGAACCTGCTCAACGCAACTAGCTCTACTGGGTAGCAAATGCAAAAGGCAAGCTCTTACCATTCCCTACCCAGTTCACTCTTCTTTTCATACAGAGCACAGCCATACTTACTTTCCTGTCCCCATACTCTAAATGACTGGAAATGTTTAACTGGGAATGTGATTTACCTCAAATTCTCCAGCAAACATTTAATACCCTTCTCACGAATGTATGTATCAATATTCAAGACCAAGGCCATGCAGTCAGGTACAGTATCACCACATAACCACAGTCAGTGGTTATGCTTTAGAGGACACAGATATGCTATGTTAACAGCAGTCAAAGAGGATAAGCTTAGAATGAAAAAGATTAAATAAATTCAGTATCTTTTACCCTGGCTTACTCATTTTGAATCTTCAAGGTACACCCAGGCCTTCTGGTCATCAGGCTCTGTAGCCTCAAGGTCAGAAATAATTTTTAAGGGGTACTGACCTGAGCAGCTGTCTGCAGGAAAACATTATTATATCAAATGCCAAAAATTCTGCAAAGCTGTGAGTTTTACAGTGAGAATTGCCAGCTTATCTTTGAATAATAAGTAGTTTTTGATTTCTCGATATTTTTAAGTAAATTTCAAGCAACTGCCTCTAGTTTTTCTCATCAGACACTGTTTCTTGTAAAGAAGTGACACATGAATGGAAATTATTTATCAAATTAAAGGGCAAATATTCATCATCCTTAGGAGGAAAACATCCTCAGTTTTATTTCAACTTTAAATACATCCATGACTTTTTGAAGTGCTAATTAATATGTATCATTTTATTTTGCAAAACTGTTTACTAATAACAGCATTGGATATGTATTTATTAGTGGTATCCTTATTCAACAATCATATTATAATTATCATTAGGTTATCATAAAATTTGAAAGACTTGTCATTCTTTAATATACTTGAATTCATGAGAGAACATTATTCATCTATTCATATATTTTGTAAATGTTAGATCTTCACCAAGTTACACATCAGAGATGAGAATGCCTCTCTAGGCTTGCTTAGGACTCATGAATTTACTGTCATTCACCTTTATTAGGTGTAGGATGAAGAAGACCCATTCTGAACATTCTCAATATTTATACACTTATATTTAGATATTCTGACATTTCCTTTATGAGAGTCAGATCGATTCAAGAGAGATGAATCAAAGCGTTGACATTTTTCTACTGGAAAGTTTTCTACTGGCATTAATTAATATTTCTTAAACTCATGAACTTTGATAGCATTAAATACTTAACTTGATATTTTAACTCATGAGATATTGGAGAAGGCAGGTATGAAGACTGCTTTTACTTTAATATTTTGACGTCCATCACTTGGAGTAGGGTGTCCTAAGAAAAAAACTGCCTTCTTCAGTAGCATCTTGTTTTTCAGCAAAAGTTCTCATAGTACTTCACAGGTAGCAAGTTTCTAATTATGACTGTCCCTGAAAGTCTTTAAGAGGCCTGAAGGCCTCTTTCCTAAATATTCACAAGCACAATTTCCTTCTGGAAATCCTGTTGATAGTGTTTACCCAAAATAATTGGAGGGATCTAATTTAATAGGTGATTCAGAGTCAAGACTAACTCAAGTGTTCTGAATCCTCTTCAGACGTGTCTTTCTCTTCCATGATTATAGGTTTATAAATATATATATCTATAATAAGCAGACTGAGCCATCTATGCAGAATGTATACATACTCCTCATTCTGATGAAGATTATATTATTGTACAGGTGACATAACAATGCTAACTCAGATGTTGGACAATGTTATTCTTATGTTACAGCCCAAGTGAAGTGGTTATAGCATGAATAATCAATAAATATGTGCTTGTGGGCAGTCATTAGGGATGACTGACCTTTGTTATCAGCAGTATTTACTGCTATTTTGCATAATTATTCTTAGAGATGTGATATTAGCAACTATTCTTAAAGATGTACTATTAGTACCAAAAAAGCTAAAAAGTTCTGGGGATTGAAACTCAAGTAAGGAAATATAAGGACTATTTAACACTTAACAGCAATTTAGAAGCTTAAGATGATTCAAAAATTTTCTGTTTATCAGGTTATTAATTAGATAAGACATATATATAAATAAATGTAGTGAGAAAAGAAGTTAGGAAATACAGAAATACAGATGCAGTTTTGGTTAACTAGAGCTAGAAGTTAAGGAAATGTAATCTGTGATAGCAAAAGGAGTGCAAAGAACAGCACACGGTAGAGGATGATGGAAGAATTTTAAAATACTCTATGAAGATGAGAGAGGAAGATGAGATGTATCAATACAACAGAGAACTATTGTTAGTCTGGATGCTAAGTTAGGAGGGAAACAGGGATAAAAAACAAGCAGTTGAACAGCTGAGGTGTTAACTATCTCATAAGCCAAGACATAGGAGTAAACACAGACATAACAAAAATAAGCTGAAACATCTAGGCTTTTTGGAGACTGAAAATAAAAGCTGGTGAACATCTGAAGTGTCTGACAAATTTAAGCATCTGACATCAAGGAGATAGGTGGCACAAAACTGAAGGAGGCATCTGGAAAGACTTGTGCAACCAGAAAAGGAAAAAAAGGTGGAAAGAAAAAGAGGATATAGAAGAAGAGGATGTAGAAAATAATGCATAAAGGAGGAGGAACTATGAGCATGAAAGTTGGATATGGTATACATGTGTAAGGAGTGTTTTCTCACTTCTGAGCTAGGATCAAGGCATATTCATGAATAATATGGAGAGTTGGAAACTGAATTGAGAACCTGAGCTCCAAGGAAAACATAAAATTGCAGGTTATGTAAAATATTTATAATACATAAAAGAGTTCCAGAGAGCCATGAAGAAACACAGGTATGAATGGAGCAACGGAGGAAAAAAAAAANAAAAAGAGTGGCAGGTGAAGAAATGGGAAAAATAACAGGGAAGCATGCAGGTGGTGAGGTGGAGATGCAGAAAACAGTTTTTATGGGAATCATTACAAGAATACAAAGGTCCAGGGATAATGTTAAGTTCAGATATAAATGGACAGTGGTGAGAAAGACAAAGTGAAAGAAGGGAAATCTGTCTGATGAGCAGAGGGAGAGGGGGAGTGGGAAAGAGAAATTAAAATGGGAAAGAGAAATTAAAATGTAAAAAGTATATGTGGGTTTTCTGAATTCATGAAGAAAGGGAAGGCAAACAGAAGACAATCAATTTAATAAGGATGGAGTTACATGTTTAATCCCAATGAGCCATAAAGCCATTCACTTAATGGAGAAATGTGCCTGCAAAGTCCTTATTGAAGCAGGTCATGAATAATCAGGGGATTAACTACACACTTCCATTAGTAAAGATTGATCTACAATGTGCTGGTGGTGTGGATCATGGGTATCTTGACCAAGGAACCATTTCCAGAAAACTCACAGGTATATTTGTTTGGAGCCCTGTGTTTTCTCTTGTTTGATCCTTAAACTCAGCTGGATTGCATGAATAATAGGGAGACATTGGAGATGTGATTTTATTGATTTTATTAATCTATTTCTCTCCTCACAGGATCAGAACTTACTGCTTCTGCTTCAAGCCTGCTTCTAAATTCTAGCTGTTCCATAATATTTAGGAAATCTCCAGCATAGCTGCACACCAGTAGCACACTGGGTGTCTTCCTAAATGCTCTACACTTTAATTTAATCACTTGAGGTAGGCAAAGTCCATGGCTTAGTTCAATGCAAGCAGTAGCATTGTATTGGGAAGCCAAAATCTGCCAAAGTATAAATGAAAGAGCTAAGATTGTCAGGGGTTCTGTACAAGGTAAAAAAAGACCTGTCCCTAATGTTCCCTCTCCTTTCTGTAAGTCCCAGAGGGGCAGAAGTTATTACCCCAGTTTAGTGATAATCATCTGGAAGTTATTTCCTCAGGAGGATGTAGCATCACAGTCTTCTAAACTACTAGATTCCGAACATAGGAATATAAAGGAATGAAAAAATGTATTTTGTTTTGGTTTTTCTACTAGGTCTGGATACTGGAGATATGTACTTGTACTAACCAAAGAGCTTGTACTAGCCAAATAACTAGGCCCTTGTAGTCTAAAAAGTGAAATAAATGTCTTTCCCAGCATTGTAATCCTCATGCTGCTAAAAAAAGTCACACTTAACAATTATGAGATACACAAATATACCTTATGTATTTTTGCTTCCTACTTTTGTTTTAACGTTTTGTGACAGCATATTCACCCATTTTGACACAACTCAATAAAACATACTAAGAAGAGTAGAAAACGTTAGTCATAACAATAATTTCAATAGCTTGTGATACTAGAAAAGCCCTCACCATATCTACTAGTATTATTAATCTTCAAATATATATGTGGATGTAGGAAATTTTTTTCTAAAATGGAAAAATTAAACAATTCCATATCTCTCTGTCTTTGTAAGTCACCCTTTTGAGACTGCTCGTCATTCTCAGTCTCTGGATCTTTTTCTAATAAGCCAATGTCTTCTGTGAACTGGTGAGGTTTCAAAAACACAGATTCAAATCAAGCTATTTCACATATCTCATGGATTGCACTTTTGTTAAGGTGTCAGAATTTACATTCATCTTTTTCACCCCTTGCTCATGTTTGTTTGCCTGCCCTCTTTTCCAGTTCATTCTCACCCCGATTCATTACTCTTGCCTACGTGGAAGAACTCACACCTGCCTTCGGTGGACTGAAACCGATGTGTTACAGTCACTTTGAGTTTGAAATCTGTTCCCCAGTCTGCTTACAGCCAGACAGAGCCTGGTGCTCTCTGTAGATGTCATTAGCAAGCTCTTGATTCCATTTTCCAGGCTGCTAGTGGAAATACTGCATAATTCGTGACTTACTGGACCCAAACTGATGTATTTGCTACAGCCTTCTGTTTTATGAGTGAGTCATTGATAATCACACTCTTAGTACATGTTTCTACTCAGCTTTCTGTTTCTGTTATCTAATCCATCTTTTCACAGTGGGCTTGTGAGATGTCTTGTAAAGCAGTGCCAAAAGCCTTACTGAAGTCACAGTATGTATATTTATTGCTTCTGTATCTACAAGGCCTGTTACTCTCTTCTGTAAGAAAAATAGAGAAACTAGACATGATTTATTCTTGAAAAAATGATTTTGAATATTGCTTGTTATGTTTTCATCTAGGCTCTTTTTCTTTAAAAATTATTCACACACACCACCACCACCCCACCAGCCCCCCTCCCCATTTTCTCAAGAAATAAAATTAAGCTGACTAGGTCATTAATATCTTAGCCTTTCCATTTTGCCATTTTTAAGGTAAGACTTTATTTTTCTTTCTCCTTTCTTCCAGAACTTCATCATCCATTGCCCTTGAAATCTCATAGTGAATTTCACTGATATTAAAAAAAAAAAAACTTGATACTTTTTCACTTGCTTCTCACATCATCACTTGTTTTTGGAACTATGTATAAGTGTGTAGAATTGTCTGACTTTGGTTTTATTTGCTTGTGTCAATAGTTTATTCCCTACAAATCAAGTTATGGATATAGCACTGTCTGTGATTCCCTGTAGGTGGTAGCTCATGTCCTTTTGAACCTTCTACAAGTGCTGGTCTGATATAATCCTTTAATATCACAGAGATGTTAGGAAAGTCCCCTTTTATCACAGGCTTCACAGAGAAAGAAGGTTTTTCTTGCAATTTTGTTCAAAAGATGTGTTTGGGCTGGGTACTGAAAAATATTTTGTTTAGCAATCCATTTTAATTCCTATTCCTTTTTTTATGGATATGTGTCTATACAGTGGTTCCTTACCCTCTTTTCAATTCAGTCATACCTAAAGAAAGAACTTTGCATATGTTCCTCTTAGATAATATCACATTTTCACAAGTAATTTATCTGTCATGTTGTAGGCATCTTCTTTAGAAAAGAACCACACCAAATGGAAATGCTCTTTTTCATTGCATCTCTACAGTGACCATAAAATAAATCAAGGAAGTTTAGTTTAGGTGAAAAAATCTGTAGACCAGATATCTGTAGCTAGATGTCTCATCCCTTGAGGGGCTAATTAGGAAAAAAAAATAAATTAACTTGTTCCATTCATATTTTAATCTCATAGACAAAGGCATACAGAATTAAGATAGTAAAAATATTTATTGGGCTTCTTAGCATAAATTAAAATTTCCCTTACCAGTAGTAGATGTTATCCCCATGAAAAAAAGCTTCACTTATATAAAGGTCATAAAGAGAATCAGTATCAAACACCTTTAACAGGGAAACCGTTATTTTTCTGAATGTGTTAAAGAATGGAGGTTTTTTTGTTGTATTTCTAATAATGCCATATTTAATCATTAAAATTTTGAAGATATGGTAAAGTTAGGAAAAGCTTTGAAGAAGCATTAGTAGTTGAGAATTCTTTGCCAGGACTTTAGAATGCTTTATATGTATCACATTGCATGCAGCAAATGTGTTAGTGATAAAATATAGTCAGCACCCAAATGAATAAATGAATCATTGCTTTTGCAGAATAGAAGTAGTTTCTGACTCTGCAGACATTGACTTTGATAAATACAGCTGTCATCTAGAATAAAGCAGATACTGCCTTTCAATGTGTGGCCTTATTAAATAGCAATCTCGCCATAGGTCTTACTAGATCATGTGGGATATATTTCGTTAGTTACCAGAATCACTTAGGGTGCATTGGTTTTCTTTTCTTCAGAGATATGAGCTGGAAGCTCTTTTTTTCCCAATGAGCTACGGATTTCAAATGGCTATTTGAAATACATTGTTCATTAATATTTCATATCGCCATTGATAGGGAAGATAAATAGCTCCCTGGGCTAGTAATTGCCTATGGAGTTCAATGCCTTCAGATGAAAGAGTCCAATACACTACTGACTGAGCAGATTAGAAACTCTTTTAAGGATTCTGGATTAGTAGGGATCCCTAAATAATATGAACCTAATGTTAGTTCTATAGAGAGGCCTCATGCTAGTCTTTGCAATGTAAACCTCTGGGTTTTTCAAGGTGGCATTCAGACCCTCCACTACACGCCTTTGTTACTTAGGTGATGCCTGGAGAAATTTTGGTGCCATACACTGGGGATCATAAGAGGCAGGACGGTGAGGAACTCACTATGAGCTTCTGAAAGCTGTCTAGTGCAAAAGGCTGAAAGAGGTGACCGGTTGCTTTACTCAGGGCAAAGAGGAACCTTCCTTTGCTGACTTTGTTGGTCATAGTCCAAAACCTTCCTCAGTGGAGCTCCTTCCTCATATTTTAAACCTCAAGAAATAGGGTATGGAAGCTTCTTTTGTACAGTTGATGACTGTATAGCAACAACAAATAAACAGAACATGGGAAAGCTTTCCCTATGCCTACATATTTTAAAATCCACTTCCCCCCTCTTCCTGAAAAGTGTTCTCATTGCCAGACCTGTTCCAGTGGCTAATGCACAGCTCACAAAACTGAGAAAGCTGGATTCTAGCTGAGCTCTGACTACCTACTAGAATAGGTGATATGACCATCAAATTTTGCAAACATAGTAAATACTTGAGTTTTATGGGAGGAGATTGCAAGGAGATAAGCTACCACAATAGTTGTCTCATCAACAAAAGAGAGTGCTCTCTTCTGTAGCACTTCTGTAGCCAACTATTGTCTGCTGTGCTGTTTATATATCTGTTTTCTTCTTTTTTTCATTCCTTTTAGCGTCTTACTATTGCATTAAACCAATAGATTCATCATTTAAGAGCAGAGTAGTACAGCTCACTGAGCACCCAGACAGTTTAATTTAATTTTCTCAGGTTTTCAGATGGGGGCTCAATTTGATGTGACCCTTTGAAATTGAACCCAGCCCTTGCTGTTGCTAATCAAATCCTGTCAGACTCTTACATCAGTGAGAAGAGTTTTAAATTGTAGTAGTATTAGTTTGTAGAAAAGTTTATTTTCTTAGAGTTGATGTGATAATGAACCTTCTCTTTATCCATTTTAGCAGATAGAAAATTTGATCTTGGATATAAACAGTTTTGTAGTGAGGAACAAAAGAAAAAGTCTTTATTTATAGCGGAGTAATTGTACTTAGTACAAGAATGACAAAAGATGGAACATCTGACTGTCAGATGTTAGGGTTCTGCCTGCATTTTCTAATTTGTGTTCATTTTATTTTGTTTATTTAATGCTTTTTTACACTTGAAAAATTAGATTTAGGTTTCTTTTCTCCTACTCAAGTACTCTGATCTGTTTCTGTGTGGAAGAACCTTCGTCTTCAGTTTGATTATTTGGATAGAAAGATAATGAGTTACCCCTTGTGACTTTTTCTCAGCACTGTTGCATTCATCAAGGTGTGCATAATTTTTACATCAATGATTATCACGTACATACTTCATGGGAAAGTAGCATTCAGTTGTCTAGTAGGGCAGAACTTGTGCTGAAGGTGAAAACAAGTTGATACAGACTTAAAGGGTTATATACTTCAAACAGGAATCAAATCTTAGTTTCAAATGCATTTAACCCATGGAAATGATATTTCACCAAGTCACAGGCACTATGTATACTATGGATGATAGTTTAACAGCTAAGAATTTTGGAAATATTTTTAATTGATTTTAATGGTGTAAAATGTGCAGCTTTGTGAAGTGAAATGATAAAGCATTCACTACTCTTCAAGTATAAGTCTGTGAGAGTAAAAAATTTGCACTGCCTTCCCAAATTGTTTTGTGTTCTTTCACCTTTTCTCACCCGGCAAAATATACTTTAAGGGTTTCATTTTTCTCTGAACTATGAATCTGCTGCCCAAGGCAAGAACCAATAGATGCGTGGTCAAATCCAGTATAGGAAGTCTTTTTCTCTCTAATAGCAACTTTGATCTGACAAAGAAACCTATTTTGGGAAATGTTCCCTGTGTTTCTCACTGAAGTTTAAATTGATTAAACCAAAAACATAAACATAAAAAATGTTTTGCATTGATTTTCTATTTACAGTCTTGAGAATTAAAATAACAGGCAGTGTTCAAAGTTGACTAGATACAGCATAAGCCCAGTGAAGAATATATAATACTACAACCAGGATTTGATATAGACTTCAATTAAGCTCAAACCAGCAGCTCTGAACAAAATACAAGAACTTGTTCTGCAAAAACTGTCAATGTTTCTTTAGAAGATGACTCCATATTAATGATGATTAAATATTAATGGCATTATTAATGGCAAAACTCAATATCATCAGGGGTTTTCTATCTCAGTTCTATTTCTGTTTCCAAATATTTCCAATGGCAAATATTGCATTTTGTTTTTTTTCTGTTTGTTTTTAAATATTTCACTGAAATAAAAGGCAAAGTTAGTTTTATATTAAAATGTATTAAAGAAGCTATTCTAGCTCCACATACATAAGGAAAAACAAATGCCAGCACAAAGTCAGCTATTTGGCAATTCTTTTTTATTTTGAGCTCTCTGTCACTATTCTTAACTATTATTCATATTTCTACTTTACGAACAGCGCGCTGTATTAATATATATGTTCCACTCAAAGCAATTTCTGATACTGTACTACCTTAAAATTAAATGCAAGCAATACAAATATTTTCATCTAACAATGAAATGTGGTTACCTTGATAAATTAACATCTACATAGATGTTATAAAAGACTTTGGTTTATTAACACTTTAGCAACGGAAATAGAAAATACATTAGCCTCCAAGAATGTTTGGAAGCGGCCATTCCTTAAGACTACTAAACTTAAAATCAGTGGAAAACTTCTGTAATATTGATCTCTGACTGTGGATAGGGGGAAAACATTTATGATATCTAAATGGGTCTATGCATAAGGCAGAAGGTAAGACGGAAAGGGAAGAAAAGGATATGGTACACAACCTTTCAGCTTCTGTAGCATCCCTTTTAGTATTATATACCTGAAGTCTGTGGCAAAGCACGATCAGAATTTGCATTTCTGAAAGAAAAAAAACAGTCATGAATAACTATGTTTACATTGTTTATAATATTAAACAGAAAAACAAAGGAACTTCATTTTGGATTAGAAAAAATGTTCTGGGAGCAAGAAGAAAAATGTTAATAGCAAGTAATACATTTGTTTATCTGAAATAGAGAATTTTGAAGTATTAGCTTATATTTTTTTCTTCAATGTAACCAAAAATAAAATAAATAAATTACATTTTTAAATTGAAAAATTAAAGCAATTTCAGAAAGTCTTAAAATAGTTTTCAGAAGTCTTTACAAATCCTCAAGTGAAACATTTTGCAAATGACAAGAAATTATTTAATATTTCAACTCCAAAAGAGGTAGAAAAAAGAAAAAAATGCTTTCAGTGACACTCAGAATGAAAGTCTAATTTATTGTTCTTGTTCTAAAAATGATCATATGTCACCTCTTCACGAGACTTGTGCTTTACTTATTTCTCATGGAATTCTTGTGATGATTTTGTTTAGCAGCATGAAAGAGTGATGCGTGTCACCTGAAATTTATGAAATGAGTTGAGATGCCCAGCGATCTTCTGTGGATTGCCACCTGTATTTTCTTAATATATTTAAATATTAAAGATTTTTTTTTTATTTAATAGTAAATAGTATTATTTAAATAAACAAATCATATTTATTATGGTTCACTACTAATTTATGCGCTGTAACTGAACTGCAACTGCATCTCTTAAATGACTTTCTGATTGAGAAACTGAAAGTAGGTCTGGACTTCATGTACAGCTCGAGGTTGAGTCAACTGTAGCTACAGGATTTCTAGACAATTAATGTCCCAAGACGAGGATACCATTCTCCTCGCCTGAGATCTCAAAAGTCTCCATGGAGTTCAGGTGTGATCATATTGCTGAGATGATCCAGACTGCGGGTATACTTGGTAAACTTTGGGAGGTTTACTGGATTTATGTGACTGGTTTAGACTCTCAGTCAAGATAAAACATGACCTCTGTTGTGCTGTAAAAGACTTGGGCTAATATCTGAGCTTCCCACAGTAGAACTGAGGGGCACACTTGAAAAAGCAGTTGCCAGCACTGGAAATTGTCACATATTGCACACACACACTCTCATGTCACGAACTGTGACTGCCATTTCCCAGATAAACTGAGAGCTTGTTATGTGTTTCTCTCCTTCACCATACTCCTGGTAGTGTCTGTGTTTGATTTCCTTCCAGCAAAACAGATAAGAGACATTCAGGTCAGCAGGGTCCAGTGCTTGCTGTAGTTTGCTGTTATCCTGCTATTTGCAGCCTCCAATGCTTTTCCTTCACTTCCAGTTCAATGGTTAGCAACCTAGTTTATAACATCTCTTATTTCAGAACAGACCATTTAACTTTAGACTGTGGATCACAGGAGAAGCATCACAAAAAACCTTATCGAAGTAGATGGTAACTTTCCTTCTCCAGTGACAGAAGAACTCACAGTGGCTAGGGTCCCAGTTGAACACCTCAGCTATTTGCCTCAGTTGGGTGCTATGAATCAGGCCTGCAACAAACTTTTAATTTGCACTGAGAATTTATAGTATTTTTTAGAAGGAAAAGAGAAAAAGAGAGGTTTCTGCTGCAGATAGTTGCATATCTCCTCTTTGTTACTGCAGTTGTAGAACCTCGCATCTATACTGCAAATAAATTCCGACACAAAGGGTATCTGTTATTATTTTGTGCTCCATTCAGAAAACTGGTGTGTAATTGTCCACAACTACTCCATGCTAATTGTATGCACATATTTGGTTGGTTGGTTTTTGGTTGTTTTTGTTTTGTTTTTTTTGTTGTTGTTGTTGTTGGTTGGTTGGTTGGTTTGAGGGTTTTTTGGTTTTTTGGGGTTTGTTTTTTTTTTTGTAGGATAGTAGTAAAAGATTCTGCTCACCAGGAAAATATCTTAAAACCACTCTGTGATACCATAGTGAGATATGTAGTCTGTGCAACCTCATTTTTCAGTCAATGAGAATTAAGAACAGAACTTTCAGCCTGCTTAAAATGCATGGAAATTGTGAGTACTTTGTTTCTAGGCTGATGTTGCACTTCAATGTCCATGCAACATATATACTACAAAGTGGTTTAGATCTCAGATCAAATTATTTGGATGAGATTGGAGCTCAGTCGTCCTTGTGCTATAAGGCAAAGAGAGAACTATTTTTCATGGCTTTTTAAAAATCCTATGTGAATGGCAAATCAGTTTCACAAAGACAATGAGCAGTAGAACTTATCAGAAATTTTAAAATCCAGAAATTAATTACAGCTCAGAATTTATAGTGTTGAGGAATGACTTCTAGTGCTATAAAGGAATGGAAAACTAATTTAATTTGCCCTGATAAAATGACTTCTTACATTCAGAATTCCTTTATTTCTGTAAAAATTAAAGTACAGCTCCTTCAGCTAACAGAATAGCCCATTGTGTCAGCAGGAGGATACATGTACTAAAAGACAGCATCCATAGATGATATAAATTCTTTGTCAATTTCAAATGTGGCCCGATATTTATAGTTTTTAAGCATCCCCATTTGCTAGAAAAATGAAACAGTGTTTTCAGTTTAGTTTTACATTTTTTATATACACTGATTTTAAACACATCATTACAATATTGAACTGATGCTTGAACTAAAAACATATTCTGCAACTTGTTCTGGAAAAGGACTTAAATTCTTCTTTAATTGGATTTGAAGAATTTTTTTTCTATAGCAAAGAGAAGAGTGTGATCCTTTCTTTCACTGACTGTGAAAACAGAAAACTTTGTCAGTATCAGCACAGTTATAGATAGTGGTTTATTAATTTAGAAATTAAAGTTATTTTAACCAAAAACTCAGGTCAGATCATGAGTTATTCTGAATTTACAAGGCTCCACTGATTGCAACAATCTTGCCAGATCTCTACTAGCTACAACTTCTGCAGGAAACACTTTTATTTATTTATTTATTTATTTGAAATGCATAATATAGGGACTTCGCTTGTTAATTTTCCTCCCAGGTTTCAGAATGACTTTAATATGATTCAAGCTCTTACTAGAACTGAGCTATCAAATGGCTTCTTCTCCTGAATTGTTCAATAATATTGAAACATTAAGGCCTAAATCTGGTGGGCAATGGCACTGTTTCAAACCATTCCTGCCTATTACCAGTTTGGTGCCAGTGCCTTGACATTTTCACCATTCTTCAGCAGAAATGATTGAAGAGCACCGTATGAACTTCTAATATGATTTCTTAGAAGATAATACAAATTAACTATTTTGTCTTTCACACATTCTTCACTGTTTATGTGCAGTACTTTTATTGGTATAAAATAATCATAGAATCATCTGTGCTGGAAAGAACCTTCAGGATCATCAAGTCCAACCATTAACTCTACTCCTCACATCCACTGCAAACCATGTCCCTAAAGATCTTGGGAAGGGACAGGAAACTGTTTGCATTACCAGTAAAAACATAATATGTTTTCTGGTTCCTTCAGGAGACTGAAAAGACTCTTTCAGAAGAACACAAGATTGGTTAGATCAACCAACCATCTTCACAACATCTGTATTATTTCTGACAGTAGTCAACAGTAGATGCTTAGGAAAGAATATGTGGATATTAGAAAGATTATACTGAATGTTCTCGAGAATATTCTGCCAGGTTCTGGCAAATTCACTACTCGAGAATTTCCTCAGCTAAAGGAAAGGTATTCCTCACCCTGTGAAAACAAAATTTTATTTTCTGATGACCTTGTTTTGAACACACAAAAGATTTTGACTTCCACATGCCCTATGGCAAGAAATTTAAAGTAAAACTGGGTGGTGTATGAAGAAGTAGGTATCACATGTTCTTTATTTTAGACCTAGTAACACTATTTTGTTTGCAAGGTCATTCATCACTGCAAACACCTGTACTACATCATTCCTCAGTAACAAGTACTTGTTCCTTAGGATGAGGAGTCCTCATCTATTTGATCCTTCTTCACAAAAAAGACTCTGTGCATTTGATTTCTTTGGTCACCTTCCACTGTTTTCTGTCTATTTCTGCCATATTACTCAGCAATGGGGGATCAGAACTGTTGTGTTCAGGGTATGGGATAACTATGGCTTTATGCAATTAGACAGTGATATTTTATACTTTGTTCCTTACTCCTTTTCCAGTAGTTCCTAGCATTTAATTTGATTTTATTCACTGCTGCTAATCACTGAGCTAGCATTTTTATAGAACAGTCTAGTTCCTAAATTCAGAGTATGCAGAATTTAAGACTGTTTATTTTATTCCCATGTTCGTCAAATTAAACCTGCCTACACTGAATTTTATTTACTATTTACTGCTTACCCTCTATTGCAACTATGCTAATGCCAATGATACTTTTTGTTGAGTCTAGTTAATTGCTTCAGAGGTGCAGTTGCTAACGGAAATGATAGCTTAAAATGAGGACTGCTATAAAATGAAAAGTTGACATCTCAGGAACATATCTGATTTTATTAGATACACATAAATAATACATTCACATATCTGACCTGTTGATTATTTTATTATTCATCATCTTTCCACTTCTATTTCTTTTAAATATCAACATATGTCACAAGTACAAACTAAAGACATAAAAATGACGGTTCATATTTCAAACAAATATTAGACTGGGAAAAAGGTGCTCATCATACTACTGCCAGTCTTGAACATTTATTCTGCAGCTCCACACTTTTAATAAGTTATATCTGGGTTAATTTTTCCTGTGTGCAACATCCCATTTTTATGGCTAAGAGCTTATACGTAGAGATTATCAAATGTCAAATGCAAATGTAAAATAGATCCACGCTTTACAAAATAGTCTCTTACTGTTATTGAGCTGACTATTCCCTTTAAATGTTAATGAAACTGTTGTAATTACTGAAATACCAAAACAGTCTAAGAGCTGGAGATCACAGCTGTAGCCCATTACTCATAACTTACTGGTATAGGCACTATATTGGCAGAAAGAATTGTACAAGAACACGTTCATCGTGTTTCCTTTTTATGTAAGGGATGGAAACCAAATCTAAAGATCACAGGACAGAAAACTGGGGGACTTTCTTGTCCTAGGAAAGAGGTATAAACATTATCCCCAACTGGGCTCCCTATCTCCCCCTCTCCCCAGCGCCG
>VWZY01006886.1:393345-430608 GCA_013399075.1 Chloroceryle aenea
CCTCCTTTTTTTTTCCTAAGAGACATGGAGTACACAATTTATCATAAAAACTATTGAATATACAATAACAGGAAATAAGCCTCTATACAATTATTTTTTTTAAGAAGGATCCCCTTATTACTTTTTAATCTGATTTTTTTTATTAGGCTTGCTTTTTCTTTTGTTGTATTTTTTTCTTTTAACAGGAAAATTGACTATGTTCAAAAACAGACAGGCAAGACGGGAGAAATGTGAGTTAAATAATGGGGGGAGGGGGAACTATTGCATTTTTTGTGTGATATTTTTTCAGCCAGCAAGCCTGTGGCACAGATCCCATGAAAAGGAAAATAGGGTACTTGAATGGGATAAGTAACCTCAAGACAAAAAATGTATAAGGGCTATGCAAGCATAACTAGGCAATAAAGAACCAGTGATATCTATACTAAAGAAGGCTGGTGACACCTTGATTCTTTGATCCGTGAACTGTGTGACAGGCTTGCAAACGGATAGTTTATTATCTGGGAGGTGAATAGCAAAGTCCTACAGCGTTTCACAGGGTTAATATGTATAAACCAGCCATTTAGATTTGTGCCAGGAATAGAGCGTGGGAGGAGTTTGCTTCAGCATGCAAGGAAGTTGTACGTGCATCTGTGTCTATATGTATGTCTATGCATATGTGCTTGTGTGGAGCACTGCGTGGTACCCAGCTGGTCACTACAGCTGCAACTGGGAAGATCCGTGCTGAAGCTGACCATGGAATTACCAAATCTTCTTAATTCACCTTCTGATGACACTGAAGGTAGTCCAAGACTGCTCAGGACCTCGTTCTTATTTTGCTGGAGGATCGCTATTGTTACACTCCATTCAAATTCAGGAATATGCGTCTCATGACGCCATGCTCCACTGCATCGGAACTGTATGAGCAAGGCGGTCTTGCAGAGAGAGGGAGAGACAGGAGAGAGGGAGAGACTTTCCAGGCTGAGAAGAAAGAGACACGATGTTTTTGTTTTCTGTGGGTTGATTTTTTTTTTTTTAAGAAATCTGCAGCTTGAAGGTATTTGAGTAATATTACTGTAAGCCTTGTCTCAACAGCAATAAATTTATTTGTATCAACAGCAGAGCTAGATAATTCTACCGTTGTTCTTACAGGGATCTGTTGTTACGTGGATCACATAGGGAATTCCAAAGAGCAGCAATCTTCATGTTACCTGACATTATATAAGCTTAGCCATCCAAGCCAAATAACTCATCTTTGAAAGCAGCGTACATCTCACCTAAGCTTATTTAAGTGGGAAATCTTTCCTCAGGTGCAGACACTTGATTTCTTTTCTTTCAGTCATTTTTGAAAGTATGTTTGGCATGCAATGTACTATTGATGTGTGGTATTTTTATTTAGTTATTTTTTCTATTTTTTAAGAGGTCACTTGTTGTTGCACATCAGCAAACGTGAAACTGTAAACCAGTAATTATTGATTCAGGGACAGCAAAGCCCTTTGAAAGCATGTTGGTATGTAATGGGTAGAGGGAGACTATCTGGATTTTTCCATCCTTATCCACATCCAAGTAATCATGAAACAGTAAAAAGTTAGCCATGGTAATATTCAGAAATAAAAGTGACAAAAATGTTGCTCAGATAAATGAAAATTGGCATGATAAAACATTAGGGAACTGTTTGTTTGTGTTCTTTTTCAAATGGTATTATACTTGAAGAAAAAAAAAGTGTTAATTAATGCAAGCAGTTACGTCTGGATGCAAAGATATTTTCTGAAGAAAAATACACTTACAATGGAAATCAAGAAAAAAAAAGACTTTATAACTTAGCTGCATGAAAATATTCAAGATTACATTATTGAAAATAATTCAGTGATTAAAAATTTGAAATGAGAAAAAAGTATAATGACAACTTTGTTTGCCTGATATAACAACTGAATAATAAGATATATTTTACTGCAAATCAATTTCCTCATTCTGCTTTAGAAGTACAATATAGCTCTGGCAAAGTAACATCTTTATGGTCCTATGGATTGACATCACAAAGCCGTAGTCTTCTTTTGAAATCTATGGGACTGTGATAAATCTTCATGGCTCTGTATTCTAAAGGAAGAAAGGATTAAAGAAAGATTTTCAGCAGTGGCATATTACCTCCTCTGCACACTTTCAAGATGAAAGGATCTCATTATGGTGGGCTAGCAGTTATCACTTTTTCTTGGGATTAATAAATAGAATTTATAATAAAAGGACAACTGTGTTACACTATAAAGACTTAAAACAGCTGAAAACTGCTTAAATAATGGAGCTTAAAGGTGGAATTATAGACTGTGAGTATAAACAGTATGTATAGAAAATCTTCCTTTAAGATATATGCTTTCTTAATTGTATCCTAATTCATCATCCAAGAGAACCATAGAAAAGAACCATCCTAATAGAACTATCTTTATTTCTTGATAAATAATACTAAATGAGCTAAATAATATTAAATGAGCTATAAATGAGCAACTGTCATTCACAGGTGCAGATCATGGTTTATCTGGCTGAGTTTCCATTATCTAAGAAGGGTGAATATGATTAGTAGTGCTCTCCTTATAGACCCAAGGAGTCTTCATTTGCATTCTCACCTAGGAAATCTGAGAATAAGTGGTCTCTGGGAACAATAGAAGAAAGCAAGACCCAGGTAGGGACAGAAGCTACTTGATGCAAAAGAGTGTGTTCTGAGATGCAAGGACTAGCAGAAGAAAATATGTGGTTTTTTCCATAATAAAATTGAGCAAGTCAGGGGGTCTTGCTACCTTATTCTCTTGTTTTTCAATTTAACTGGGAAATATTTCACACATGCAGGCTTTTGGGATCATTCTACAAGGGGACGGAAGCTATGTGCCTTCTGTGGATGTGAATGTTGATTATCATCATGTCATCTGGAAATGAGTTCTTCATCTGATTTGATTTCCAAGGTGCAGTTCAGCAGTCTGGGAGGTTCTTATTCTTGGACCCCAAGGTGGAACACAATTTTCTATCTCCAGGTTTATTGAAGCTAAAAATTCACAATGAGAAAATAGGCTGATCATTATTATAAATATTTTAAATACAGTCTTTTTTTTCATATTCTGCTCCTGTTTAGCTTTGTAAAATGCTGTGTTTAATGTGTTTTCAGCAGCAAAAATTGGACGAATTTTTTTGATTAAACTACTAAAGTATAAGCATTTAATTTCTTTTTCCTTTGTTTCCTTTTTTTTTTTCTTTTTACCAGAATTCATAGACTAGTCTAATTATTCTAATTCTGTGTAAAAAGTGGATGCCAGGAGCTATTCTCATCCCTTATTTATCAGTTTATCAGAGACTAAAATTTCAAGCAGAGACAATGAGTTGTTCATGGTAACCCTATATCTTTTACCATAGCAGAATACGTTGGCTGCATTACCAAGTGATACTTCATACTTTCAGAAGTAGGATAACATTAATCTAAGTATGACAGAGATCAGTAAAGCCACACCAAAACTGCATGTCAAATTCCTTTGATAAAGTCATTGCAAGTTGACATGAATTTTTATGAGGTACTGTTGCTCCCATAAAAAAAAAAAAAAAGAAGCAGAATTTAATTACCCCATGTACATATGTATGGAGGCATAAAGATTAAAATGCATCAATTATAATATGTTTAATTTAACAGTCTGTTCTTAATGTCCTTTACAAAGAAACTTGAAAACTAAAGTACAGGGCACTAAGCAATTATCAAAATTCAGCCATAACAATTTTAAGATATTTTAAATAGTCCCGTAAATTTTCTGTCTCTCACAGTTTTAAACTTGCAAATAGAGAGTCATGTAGAAAATCATTCTCTCACATAGGGCTATTGCTTCAATGTTGTTTCTCTTCCTAAACTGATGACATCAGCCTCGTAAAAACAGGTTTACAAGGAGTTCAAAGGATTCCATATAGGCATGAAGTAAATGTCTGATGACACTTCAAGGTCTGTGTCAGACCATGGAAATGAACAGATATTCCTTAACCTAAAAGTAAAGCCAAACCCATCCTTATACACTCACTATTAAAACTCTGAATCTTTATTATGCTTGTGAACTACCCATACATAGAAGAAAGTTGAAGTTTTTTTACCCAGAAAGTCAATTTGTTCCAGTTCACATCTTTATTTCAGCTGAAGAAACCCATTATTAGCTCAAACAGCAACTTTCACAGCTGAAAACACATGTAACATTTTAGTAAGCTAGATTTATGTCAGGTAGGTCATGAACCTTTATTGTATTCCTGTGGTAAATAACATAAACAAGCAGAAAAGCTGTTGACCACTTGTAGTGAACTGAGTCTCCTATTTCAGTTTGAAGACAGTTTAAATGAAGCAAAAAGAGGAAAGCTTGCATAAAGCTGTAGAAGCCACAACAAATTGATTTTTTCCACTGCTTTTGTTACCTCATGGCATTTCCACAATGTGAGAGCCAAACATAGTTCCAGCTGAGATTTTTCCTTCTATTTCAAGAAGAAATTATACACTTGCCACAAAATATCATGCAATATATCATGTTTTGACCAAAGTCAAAACAATTAATGGGGTAAACACTTTGCTAAAGCAACAAAATAAATATTTTACTGCTTATATTTATTATTCATTTGTTTGTGGTAGCATTTTACCATCTTCCAATTCACAGAGAAGACAGTTTATATAGAGTTCTCTAGAACAGATTGCACTTCTCAAAGGATTATCTGTTTCATACCTGAAAGTATTACTCAAAGATTTGTAATTAAGGGCACAGCTTGTGAAGCTAGGCCAGCCAAAAGCTTTTAAATCCCTGGCATCTGCAAGCTTGTGTGTCATACTTTCTTCAGCAGTGTGGGCAATATTTCCAATATAACTTTCTTTCTTGGGCTTCCTTAGATTATTTATAACTATCTCAGGTGTCTAGATCTCACTTTGCTGCATGCAATGCAGTTATATTCTAAGGACATACGCATTACAGTCAGAAGTGTGGCACCTACATACACAGAGACACCTGTGGTAGCTTATCCCTAGCTGTCTCAAATATCAAGAGATATGCTGCAGCACTGCACGAGTGACTCTTTTGCTGAGCTACTGGGTGTTTAAATGACTGGCCTAGCTTTTTAACCTACTACTTATATTTGACTTAGAATGGTTGGATGTGTGTAGATGTTGAACATATTTACTGTAGTCACACCTGGATTTTAAGTATGACTTTGACCCTAGTTTAACACTAGAAATATACACCTCCAGCTGTCAGTTCATCCCATCCTGAAATACAGGAGACAAAGAATGAAACACCATCTGCAAGGGTTTTTTTTCTCCAGTGACTGTAAGGTGAAGATGATTAGAATAGATGATTAGCATGGATAATCTCTCTTACTTTATTTGTATAAAGTTAGACAAGGTAAATTTGATCCTGAATTTGCTGAACTGAGTATTGAAGGTGATAAAGCTATTTAGAAAAATTCTGATTTCCACTGGAAAAATGAAGATGACTTCATCACCAACATCCCCAGCTGCTCACTGCCTCAAGTGGAGCCATGACTTGAGTTCATGCATCCAACACCAAAAAAAAATGTTTGAATCTGGATCAGTTTCTTCCTCTGGTCATACCCTTACTTGTGCCTCTTTCCCATCCTGAAGACATTCAAGGTGGGGCTTGATGAGGCTCTGAGCAAGCTACTCTAGTTGAAGATGTCCCTGTTCTCAGCAGGGGGGTTGGAGGTCCCTTCCAACCCAGACATTTCTATGATTCTACAAAGAAAGAGAATAGAGCAACTTTAGGAGTATGTGAGGAAATGAGGTATTGCTTCTGTTTACAAATGCACAGATATATTATAGAACAAAATTAACTGTAAATCACAGTCCAAGAAATACTCCTCGCTGGCATTCCCTCATGGCTGGTTTAAGTGTTCCAGCAGTAGTGTGCTGTTTGCTGTAAATCCCAGCTGAGAAGCCTGACTCTCCTTTATTTAATTTAGAGTCCTAAATCAAGGCTGAAAATTCAAAGTCCAGAGAAGGCACATAGCTGTCAAACTCCATGGCACTGAGCTTCAAGATTCCATGGCACTTTTTCTGAACCTGGTCCCCACAGTGACCACACCTTTCCTCACAAGTTGTTGCTGATGCGGTATTTGACTCAGCTGATAAACTACAAATGAGAACACCAAGTCATCTTTGCTTCTAGTTTTATATTGTTCAAAACACAATTCAGACAGTGATTTCCTCTTGGCAGAAAAATCCTTTGGAAGAGCCTTCTGGGCCCCAAAGTAGTTCCTCTGAGTGCTCCAACAGCTGTATATGAACATTCTCTAACATCCCACCTCTCTATGTCAGCTCTTTGGACTGTAGTTTCACTTTTTATGGAGGGATAGTGAGGCACCAATGCAGAAAGGCGTCCATGAAAAAAGGCACACTGAGTGCAGACAGACATCAAGGTTGTAAAAAGAAATGTATTTGTCCAATCATTTGCCATGACCCACAGGCATACATCTACATGATTCAAAAATGGGAAGAAAAAAATGATAGAACAGTGGATTCCACTGTAGAAAATTTTAGATTTCTTCATTTATTTTCTGTTCCCCACCTCTCCCCTACAGGAAAGTGTTTCAAGGAATAGGAGGCATATGTTCTCTTTTATTCCTTTGGAGTGATACTATGTTCAAAAAAAAAGAAAATTTTGGAACTTTGTTGGTGTGATGTTTTATTTAACACATTCCCATTTTAAACATATCTGCTAATTTTTTATTATGAACAACATTATTTAGGAAGTCAAGTATGACAGGCACCCCAGCCATAATAAATATATTTCGTTATTTACAAAAATCTTTTTTTAAAAGCAACTTGCAATTAGATTAGTGAAGCAATTTAACAGATTAAGCATATATTGAATAAGTGAGCAAAAATGTTTAATATGGAATTATTTACATGAAGGCCCACATTTAATTTTTTCTTCCAATAGCATGCTTCATAGTCATAATCTTTCTACTTGCATATGTCAAAATAACTGAAGTTAGTCTGTAAAATTAATAAAAAAACACAGAAAACCACATTCCTTCTCTGAATACTCTTACATATGCTTGCAGGTGCCTTACATGTGTGCATGTTTATGTGTGCATTATGTGTATGTGCAGCAATGAAAATTAATGTTTCTGATGGTGGGATTTTACAGAACTGTGATTCATAAGCACAAAATGTTGATTATGTATACGTTTGTTAGCATCCATTTGTATGAGCTGCAACACATGACTCAAAGGATTTTAATCTACAAAGATATCCCACACAACAGGGCTTGGTTGCTATAGCATTTATCATGCAAAGTCTAGGCTCAGTTGATTGCTGAATTAAATAATATATCTAGAAGCAGCTATATATACACAGCACAAATTATGTAATATATTCTGTTGCAGAGAACCCATGTCATAACAGCCATTCCCACCCCACTAACCATGGATTATTTTTTTAATTATTCAGTTATTTCTGGGATGCAGAGAACAGCAGATCTGCTGCTTCTTATGTATATGCCTCTATGAATTTTTGGCTCCTTTTTGCTTAATTTACAGTTTAATTGAAATAGCTTTTTCTATTGCTCCCTCATCTTCATACTAGTTAAATAATGGTTGTAATTTCCCTCATTCTCTCACATAATGTGTGTTCTCTTCAAGTCAGAATTTACACTATATTTTTATAGGGTTATCAAAAGTTAAAGGCCAGTCAGCTGACACTTTCGTAATCAGGAAGACCTGGAAAGCGAGATCACAACTTTGATTTTGGGAAATCTAAGTTCAAGATTTTGTTCTGCCTCAGATTTCTTGTATAGCCTTTGGCTTGTCTCTAAAATGTGTCTAAGGATCAGTGCATGGTAGTCATCTGTAATGATGTGCATGTGTCATGTTTCTTCTGTAATGATTTGCATGTACCATGTTGCATGTACCATGCAACACCACTGAAGAGAACAGCATTAAAAATCTGCCCTTAGAATTTAGTCACAAAAAGGCATGTCTACATAAAAAAAATGAACCACAATCCAGAAAAGTCACATTGGCACTAACACAATCTTTATGTTTTCATGGCACATCCCTTCACACACATTTTAAGAGAAAACTGTAAACACCATAAAGTTTTGGGCTGGAATGAAATTCTGAAAAATTTCATCCATGTTCTGCACCTTGTAAGAAACCTGGTAATAAAATTAAGTGAAGAATGACTAGTATCTAGATCCAAGGGAGGGTTAGGCATGCATAGATCTGAACTATTTGTACTGATCAAGGCAGAAACATCTGGTGCCTCAAGCAGGAGGTGGCTCTTGGGCTGAAGGAGTGCTTCTGTCTTTCACCTCCTAAATTCTGCCACTCTACCATGTCAGGCATCTGAATTATTTCTCAGACAGCTGTAATTTTTAATACTCAGGCCTGTCATTTCCAACTAAAATGTGGCAAAAGACCTGTGTTTTGTATCATGTTATGACACAGGCAACAATCTTGTTTTAAATGGAGAGTTTATTTTAAAAGTAGTTTCTCTCTATGAGGTAAGTAACTCACCTGCTGAAAGATGTGGCTTGGAAGGAGAAGAAAGCATGAAAAAAAGTCTTCAAATAGCACTGAAAAAGTTTTTGACATATTAAAGGCTCATTATGCAGATTAAAGGTTTTTATTATCTAGCAGCAACACATGTGCTTTTGCTAGAGGTTTAGAAAAACTTTTTTTTCCCAAATGACATGGAATAAGATTTATGAGAGGGTAATAGCATCTTCTGATTATACCAGATAAGACAGCAACAGACATCAATTTAGAACACTAATTCTGACAGGCACAGTGGCTAAGAGATACTTGAAGCTGTTGCATTGAGCACATTCGTGTTCCAAGGTGTAACCTTGTGTGACTTCAGTTAATGAATTAAAACAAAAAAGCAACAAATTTTGCTTTCTACTTTTCTGTAATACGAAAATCATCTGCAAGCAATGATTTTGAAGTGAGCAAGAGGTAAAATAGACACAGGTTTAGACTCTATAGTCTACTAGCTCAATATGCTCTCCTGTAAGCTATGGGGAAGATCGTGCCCAAACAGAAATTAGTACCAGTAAACTAATACTGAAAAAGAGGTCAAATACAGATGTGCTGCAGAATGTCACTTAGGAAAGAGTCAGGGATATCAATCACTTGTGGCTGCTCTTTACCTTTTATACCATATTTGAAGCGAGAATATGGACAAAACCAAAAACTTGGAGTCTGATTTCTAGGTTGTGGAATTATATAGTAAATCAGCAGGGGTGCTGCAAGTCAGGAAAGAATCAGGAAAAGTGAAACAGCAATAATATTTATCAAATGTATATTTTAGGGATTCATCTACATAAGAAGATGATTCTTAGTATCCAACATTTGGGTACTTGCCAATTTGCCTTTAAGTTAACATAAATTCTACTCTTAAGATGTGAAACTGTTGATCTGTCTGCATGATTTGCTATGAAATTTGTCTTATTTGAAAAGATGCAATGATTTGTGAAAATTAATTCTGTATTGCTTTCATTTATCCTAGCTATTGTCTGTAAATCAGAGCATCCCTATGGAAAAAGGGGCAGGCCACTCAAAAAGACTACAAAGATTTCATAAGGCTATGCAGGGAAGAAATTAGAAGGGCCAAAACCCAAATAGAACTTAATCTGGCTAATGCCATTAAAAAAAAAAAAAAAAGGTTTTTATAAATGCATTAACAGTAAATGGAAGACTAAGTTGAATCTCCATCCTCTGTTGGATGCAAAGGGAAACAGTGACCAAGGATGAGGAAAAGGCTGAGGTACTGAATGTCTTCCTTGCCTAAGTTTTTAATAGTAAAACCAGTTGTTCTCTGAGAGCCCAGCCCCCTGATCTGGAAGACAGGGAGCAGAATAAATCCCTCATAATCCAAGAGAGAATGGTCAGTGACATGTAATACCACTTAGACACACACAGATCTATAGGACCAGATGAGATCCACCCAAGGGGACTGTGGCAGCTGGTGGAAGTGCTCACCAAGCCTCTTTCAATCATTTATCAGCAGTCCTGATAGTCCTTGGCTAAACAAGGAGGTCCCTGTTAACTGGAAGTGAACAAATGTGACACCCATTTACAACAAGGGCCAGGAAGAGGAGCTGGGGAATTACAGACTTGTCAGTGCCAGGGAAGGTTATAGAGAAGATCATCTTCAATGCCACCATGCACCATATACAGAACAAACAGGTGATCAGGTCCGGTCAGCATGGGTTTATAAAAAAGTAGGTCCTGGTTGACTAACATGATCTCTTTATATAACAAAGTGATCCACTTAGTGGATGAGGCAAAGGCTGTGGATGTTGTCTACCTGGATTTCAGTAAAGCTTTCAACACTGTTTCCCACAGCATTATCATGAAAAAGACAGCTGTTCATATCTTGGATGGGCATATGCTTTACTGGATAAAAACCTGGCTGGGTGGCCAGCACCAAAGAATGGTGGAGAATGAAGTTAAATCCAATGAGCAGCCAGTCACAAGAGCTATTCCCCAGGGCTCAGGATTGGGCCCAGTTCCATTTAATAACTTTTTCAGTGATCTGGACAAGGGGCTTGAGGGCAGTCTCAGTACGTTTGCAGAAAACACCAAATTAGGTGGGTGTGTCAATCTGCTTGAAGGTAGAAAAGTTCTACAGAGGGATCAGGACAGGCTGAATCAATTGGATGAGGCCAATTGTATGAAATCGAACAAGGCCAAGTGCCAGGTCCTGCACTTGGGTCACAACAACCCCATGCAGCACTACAGGTTTGAGGAAGTGTGGCTGGAAAGCTGCCTGATGGAAAAGGACCTGGAAATTTTGATTGACAGCTGGCTAACATGAGCCAGCAGTGTGCCCAGGTGGCTAAGAAGGCAACAGCATTCTGGCTTATATCAGAAACAGTGTGGTCAGCAGGACTAAAGAAGTGATCATGTCCCTGTATTCAGCACTGGTGAGGTCACACCTTGAATATTATGTTCAATATTGGGCCCCTAACTACAGGAAAGATACTGAGGTTCTGAAGTGTGTCCAAAGGGCAATTAAGCTGGTAAAGAGTCTAGAGCACGAGTTCCCTCATCACAAGGACTGGCTGAGGGAACCTGGGTGGCTTAGTCTGAACAAAAGGACACTGAGGGGAGACCTTATTGCTTTCTACAACTACATGAAAGGAGGATGTAGCAAAGTGGGAACCGGTCTCTTCTCCCAGGTAACAAGCAACAGAACAAGAGGAAACAGCCTCAAGTGCCTGGGCAGGTTTAGGTTGGATCTTAGGAAAATTTTCTTCACAGAAAGGGTTGCAAAGCACTGGATCAGGCTGCTCAGGGAAGTTGTGGAGTCACCGTCTCTGGAGGTATTTAAAAGATGTATAAATGTGGTGCTGAGGGACATGTTGGGAACATATGTGTGTGATAAATATAAACAATAAGAATACAATTATTCTTTAAATGAGCTCACTTGTTGAAATGTTTAAAAACAAGTAGGAGTATTAAAAATGTATGTGTTTAAAATAAGATTTTTTTATGAGTTATTTTATCAAAGTTGAAAGAATGAGAGAAAAACATTTCTGCATTCACTCTAAACTCAGATAAAATTCTTATTTATGACTTCTGCTTCTCCTTTCAAATCACAAAGAATTAGAAATAAAGTCTTATTCTTACATACAAAAACAAAATTGAAAACATCTAAGAATCGTTCATTTAGGTCACTTTTTACTAAGAGTGTGAACCGTTCTGATATGCTAGTTTTGTTTTGATATTTGGTGAAATTTGTAACATGATAAAGAAAAAAAGAGACAATAATTTTCTGTAAGAAATCTTCATCCTAACTAGCTACATAAAACAGGCAAGCTCATCCTTTTGCTGACAAATGCATTGCTGATGATGAGTAGCCTCATTAAAGTGGTGTGGAATAACATGGTTTTGTTTGTACTACCACAGATGAAACCCAAGATCATTTTGCAAGCTCATAAAAACAAAAAAAAAATCTGTAGTGTTTGTAAGATTACTGAAGATTTTAATGTATCTTTTTTTTTTAAATATATATAAAAAAACAAACAAAAACAAACAAAAACAACAAACACCAAAAAAAAACCAAACAGCCTTAAACTCAGAACAATCGGGTTTTATGTTTGTTTTTAAACACAACTGTACTCATTTTTTGTCTTGTAATAGTGGGTGTTCATCATATTATAGCCATGTAAACAAGCATATTCTGGCCTGGAGTCTTTAATGGTAATTGGTCTTTGTTAAATTGAGTTAAATGAAATAATAATTGCTTCTTAATTTAAAAGATTCAAAAGTAATGAAAGTCCACATACTGTGAGCCATGAATTCCTTTCTTTCATTTTACAGTGAGGTTTTTCTGAAGTCTCCTCTACATACATATTGAGGTTGGAGATTATGCTCATACAGTTTGCCTCTCAGGTTAAGCTCAAAACTATGATTGCTTCTGTATGAATGCATCAATGAAGAAATGAGCAGTTAATTTACCACTAAGTTTCAGCCCCATGAGGAGCCAATGATGCAAGGCTCAATAACCAGGTGACAGCCATGTAAAGCAACAAATGTGCAGTGATGTATAGTGTCCATCAGAGATACGGGCAAGTGAGTCAGTATGCATTTGCAGCACTAGTTAGTAATTTATACTTTATATATCAACACAGCAGTTAGATTTCATCAAAAGGAATGTGCAAAGTATCATATTAGATGCCCACCAGTGTGAATCACAGGGGACTTTCCTTAGATGGTAGTTTGAGGTAAGGAATAATGGAATAACTGTCAGTCAGAGCAGTGTTACTTATTTATCTCAAGGATAATGTCAAAATTTAAATAAATAAATATTTAAATTATCTACTTTGTTTAATGTCTGCTAAAATCTTAAGGCAGTATTTCCCATTGAGGGCCCAAGTTGTGTGTCCCTTGAAAAATAAGGGAGGGCTTGAGATGCAGTAATATGGTATTTCCATTCATGACATAGGAATATAATTATTTCCCTTGGAAGGCAGGGCTTAAGAATGAGGGATTTCAAAAAGGTTGTCAGGGTTAGTACATGTAGGGGAAAATACATTTTAATTTTGGATCACATATATTGTAGGTAACAAGAGTTGCTAAGATATTTCTGCATAACATTTGTGATCATTTTGCATTCACTGCATATTTCTGAAGTCAAAATAAAATGGTTTTATTATAATCTTCATGATTTTTTTCTAGTGCATTTTTATAATAGATTTGTGTATGCATATGGTAGTAATGATTTTTTTTTAATCTTAAAATAAAAGTTTTAATTAGACCTTGAGAATACTGTGTTCTTTTTTCACATTTTTTTTCCCAAGAGGAATTGTAAATACCTATACTCACTTTCAAAACTCACTTTCAAAAAAAGGAAAAAGACATCTAGGACAACCACTCTGAAGACCATGTTCTTGACATAAATATTTTATATGCAGTTCATCTTTTATTTCTATGGATCATAGATTATGACTAAAATCAATTGCAGTAATCCAAACTAATACCTGAGTTCTCCCATCTCATAATAGGCAAATAAATATTTCTTTTAAGTTTTGATTTACTAAACCATAGTATCTGATTTGAAATATTGTAACAAATGTATTAGACTGTAAAACAAAAAGTGTTATAGAACTTTTTGTCATACAAAAAAGCTATTTTACTGAATTTATTAAACTATTGCAGTTGGGTTTTTACCTTAAAATATAATTTATACATAAAAAAGCCCCTGAAATATCCTCTTACTCTTCAGTGACTGGTCTTCCATTGAGCCTCTATTCATGGCCTAGCATGAAATAAGGTTCTTTTAGAGTTTTACCTCCATAGGGGACCCCTGCAATACTTCCAGAGGCAAATGGCCTCATTCACCATTAACATCTCTCTGGAGCCAGTTAAATTACTTGTCGTGCCAATATTTGAATTATAGTCAAAGTAACAGATAGGATGGGTTCATTTAAAAGAAAGGGGAGAAAGAAACACAAAAATATTCTCCACCAGTACTGTGGAGTGCATGTGCTTCCAGTCATATGAGAGGGGAAAAGCAACACTGCCACAGAAATCCATTATATACACATCCAACAATGAAAGAAGCCATAAGCAAATCTGATCCTTATCTCAACACCTTGACACTTGTCGTAGATTTTCTTACACTGATAGGGCTTAAATGGTTTGTTTGCTATGTTGAAGAGAAATTAACGTTTTTAGGCTCTTCAAAGGAATACAGCAATCTTTACCTGACAAGACCAGGTTGAGAATGTGAGGAGGAATCTGTTACAAGTCGTCTATAGATCTTTGCTATCATATGGCCAAGGACCTAGCCTGGTACCTTCTGATGTACCGTGATACTTTTCATTTATTTTTATTATCACTGGATCCCGAGAACCCTATGGATTATGAGTAAAACTTAGCTTCCTCAACAAACTTCAGTTTATTCTTCAAAAAATGCCAGAGCAAGAAATGTGTGCAGATGTTTTTTCCAGTTCAAACAGTGTTGGAAAGAGAGCAAGATATGTAAAAAGATGTGAGCTCTTTTCTGATCAGTATTACAAATCTGTACTTTTTCTACATGCTCCCATCAAAAATTCTGGACTGAAATTTTTTGTTAGTGGAGCAATGAGTCTGCATTTCCATAGAGACAGTTACATAATTATTTTATTGATACACTCTTCTCACACACTTGCAAATATTTCTTCTTTCTTTGGATATTAGACCAGAAATGTACATTTCCATTTATCCTCATGATTCACAGGCTTTTAAGAATGTTGAAATGAAATTCAGCAAATATCACAGTGGTACAACTGTAATACTCTTGATGCTTAGACTTGATGAAGCTGTTGTTAGGGAAAGCAGTCCTCCTGGTGGATTTTACACATCTGCTGCTTCAGAACAATGGCCAGGTGGCTTCCATGAAGAAAAATTGCTTTGAAGCTCTTTATATTATTAATTTTTGGAAAACCACACACAAGAACAAACCTCAAAAAAATCTTAAATAATGGGAAGTCAACAGTTCTTTGAGATAGCTTGCATAACTGATCACCTCTGCAAGCAACACTACCAGCATTTTCTGACCATGGTAATCAGTGATAGCGAGTGTAGATTACATATTATTGTCATTTCATTGAGTCACGCGAGCTGCCTGGAATTACTTTTCACTACTGTGATGAAATTTCTAGAAGGGATTCTCACAGTTTTACATCATTCAGACATCTTTTCCCTGAAGAAATACTTCCAGAAAAAAATACCAGAAAACTTTCAATTTTTTAAAAATCTTCTATTATTACCCTGAATTTCTTCTGTATCAGCCTTTTATGTTGAAGAGTTTCTGAACCCTCTCTTTCAACCTTTTGATACTCAAGACATGCATATTCCTGCCCTAATCATGCAATAACACTTTCAGTTAGGATGGTAGAAGTGAACAGAAAAATATTTTGACCTGGTAAATAATTTGTACCACAGAAGACATAGATTTTGGTATGTATTTGTTATTAATTTTACCATACATATACATTTTTGTAAGAAGAAATGTGATTATATTTCCACAACAGCAACAGCATTCTAATATACATGCAAAAGTTTTCCATTATAAAGACAATCAGAAAGTTAGAAATCTTCTTTTTCTCCAAAAGTTTGGACTAAATCATTACAGATCAGTCATAATTCAATAAATTGTCTGGAGTCTCGCTCCATTACCACTTCTGTCTTGTAATTTACTTGATATAACGATACTTTGTTCAGGAGTGAGTATCATGGGACAAGAGTTTCAGTATGGAAAAAAAAAATCCAAATGTATTTAATGGTAAACATTTTTGGTAGTTTTTGTATTTAGTACATCTGTCTTATTGTAGAGGTAAAACTGAAGGGAAACAGCCTAATTAACACTTATTTGCACTGGGAATTGAGACTTCAAACCTGTGGAACTTCAAACATTATGTACTTCATTTTTTCTCATTTTGCTGTAATAACTTATCATTACTTGATCCAAATACCGAAATAGTGCAAATCTTCTGACTCTTTTTTCTTCCAAACTGATAGTGGAGTTGCAGATTCTTAGAATGGTGTTCAGGCTTGATTTTTGATACAAAACCTTTAACTTAATGACCTTTGGATCAGACCCTTAGAGGTCTTGTTTTCAATATCCTCTATCCAGTAGAAAAATTTATAGAAATTTATAGAAATACCATATTAGTAACTACAAAACTAAGCAAGGAATGTTTAGGAGAAGAGGTAAAGGACTTCCAAGCCACCTGTGGCAGATGAGCAACAAGTGTGGGGATTCTCCCGTGCCTGGCAATTAGTTCTAACCAGGTGTCATCTATATATGTATATACACTTAAATCATTGTCTCAACCAACTTTAGTTCCTCCCTCCATAAATAATCTTGGTTTATATAGCTTTTCACACTTTTAATGTGTAAACCCTCAAAATTGTAATTGTATATATTCTGCCATTTCTTTAAGTCCAGAATGTTCACTGCCATTATTTTAAGAGTTTGGATTATTTTATCTTTTAGCTAATTGCTTGCAGCGGATAGTTAAAAATCCCATTCTCATTCAAAATTCTTTTCACTATAAAAGGGAATTTGGACTGAATAAATATTAGCATGAGATATTTTATTCTGTTCCATGGAATATTTTTTGAGATTTAATTTTCCTACTATATTGGCAATTATTCTCAAGTCTTATTTCAGTGAATATTTGAGCGTAGCCTCAGCAGGAGAAAGTAAAGAAGTCATAGGGAAAAAAAAAAATAAAATCCAGATCAGAATAGGTTTCACTACTGGAATGTTCCAAGAGGAATTTTTCTTTCTGCTTAATTTGTGATAAATTCTATTCTGCAATTTACAGACTTTTGCCTTAGTATCTCAAAATAGTATAGGACCTTTCTTTCTTTGTTTTCTCCAAAACATTATGTAATGATCCAATAAACAGAAAAGGTTTCCGTGGCTGAAGAAAAGAAGAAAATTCAGGGAATAATTGAGTTTATTCCTTATGGAAGTCAGAGTGGTGGAAATCATCTGTTTATAGATATTTCCACCTTTAAGTAAGTTGGAAAAAGTGTGATATCGCAAAAGATAATCAGATTCTGAAAAGCTTATGAGGAAATGGAATGGGCAGATCATTTCTGTCTAGTGAAATCTGTGTTCTAGCAGTGTCTGAGAGACTCCATCATCTCTGAACCTGAAACTGCTTCAGTAAGATGAGAAATCAGTAAGGATTATTGAACCTGATAGGCAGATTCACTAGATGTGTTTTGAATAATAGGTTGTGAAGAGGAGCAAGAGTCAAACAAAAATTGTAACAACTATAAAATAGTGGTATAGAGTTTCCAGGACAGAGAACTTCTTGGATGACAGAATTCTCCAAAACTGGACTCAAAAAAGCAAGAAAATCCTTGTGACTCAACTGTGAGGAAATATGTATGACAGTACAATGTGTGTTAAAAAGACAAATTCTCATATTATTTTACATGAAAGTGGAAGGCCTTGATTAGCAAGCCAGAGAAAGCATTCTTTCTGAGAAAGAGGAAAAGGAATCAAGAATACTGGGAAGTATCCTTAAACACATGTTAGTTATGTGTTTGAACAGTGCCCACCTCAAAATGAAGCACTCCACAGGTCTATTTGCTCACACTCTGTCCATGAACACTGCAGAGTTACTAAATACACACATAGGAAGGAAAATGCAGTGGAATTGACTTATTATGGTCATGGATAAGAGTTTAGAACATAGTGCAATTTCAGTTCAACAAAGGTTTGATTTGACTTTTTAAAAACAGACAGCATGGTATCCAAAAGAGGCAAAGACATTCAAACTCATGTGGTTATCTCCAGAGATCAGTATTTTTCATGCAGTGGAAGCCAGGGTCCCTGAGGGAATCACAACATAGTAACTGTTAGAAACTGTTGACTAGTTAACAGAAACCCATGTCTGGGAATAATCAACTGTAGAAGAGAGAGCAGAGAAACCTGACAAGTAGTCTTAAAAGTAAATGGTTGCCTGGTATTAGTGAGGAAAGACAATTTAACTACCTGTCCTCTTAGCAAGAAATCTTTCAAAGTCCACATGAAGTAGAGAGTTCAGGGTTTCAGTGAACAACTTTTGGCAGAGTATTTCAGTTCAGGACCTTGCTTTTTTTGTGTTACTTTAAAGATCCTGTAGTCATGTTATTAATTACAGGCATATGTGTCTCTCTTTGCTGCTGAATGTTGTATTTTGTATGCTCTGACATCAAGCTTTTAATGTATAAATAGGTAGATTTTGAATGTCATTTGCACCATCTGTAATGCCATTGTGTATCTTTTCTCCCTTTCCTTAAGAGTGCAGTAATTCAGCGATTCAGTGAAACATTACAGAGATTCAGGTTAATGCTACAGGTAGTGAAGGGTTTTAGAAACATTTTCCTCATATTCTTTTTCTGTTCTGTAGATCTTGCAGCTTTTACTATTTAAATAGTGAGCTGTTCCCACACAGAGGTATGGTAAGTAGTTACAAAAAATGATTCTATTTTAACATTTGTGGAAATCTGCAGTAATTCCTTATGGAGAAAAGGGAAAAATATCAATTTTCTCAATGTTTCTCCACATTTGCAAGGTTACTATAGTTTGTTTCATTGACATCTGCATTCTTGAGCTTCTGTAAGGCAGATTTAGATGTTCCTTAAGTTCTTCGAAATGTTTCTGGTCATCAATTTTCATGATAATAAAATCTTTTTCAAAATGCCAGTACTTTTAGCAGTTACACCATTTATTCCATAATAAATTGTTTCTTGGAAAATACTATTTACAAGCTGAGTTTCTTTGCTCTGGGCTGACTGCCACCTCATTTTGGCTTGCTTCATGGGACTCTACATTTAAATATGGCTGTAAATTGGTATAAATCTCTTGTAAAATTCTTCTACAGCTCTCCACCTAGAAATATAATCTATTTGCCCTCTTCAGCTTCTCAGAAACAGCACACCACTCAAATACTCATAGAATGTGTCCTTCATTCAGCAGAGATAATTAGTTTCAGTTACTTAAACTGAGCAACTATTTCCCTTCAAAGAGGATATTATATTTGCCTAATTGCATTTAAGTGCTAAACACTGTAAAGGATAATGTTTCCTGAGAATGGAGCCTTTGCTGGTAGAAGGCTAGCTGTCTGTTACAAGGGTCAATAGAAAGCTACAGTTTGAGTAACCAATGAAAATTCACAGATCACTGAGCACAGGCACATTTTTTCCCAAATGACTTATAGTGAATCTTTCCCATACAATTTATATCCTTATCATAGACACTAAGTGAGCATAAAAGGCAAATTGTTGACTTTCTGTTATGTTATGAAACAATCAAGATTGAGCAGAGCTAAGTGAGAAGGATACTAGTCTGCAGATTCCTGCAAAAAACTAGTAAGACATCAACTCTGCTATTTGCATTTTCCTGTCTTAATTAAAGAGTCCTTTCCATTAGATTGTTCCAGGAAGTTCGCAGTGCAGATGCTGTGGTTTCATTCCTCTCAGAATAGAGACATGCTACACAACTTTGCCTTTAATTTTTGGCTAAACAAACAGGCAAACAAACAGTAGAAGAAACTAGTGGAGAACTTAATTATATCTATCCATCAAGCCCTAAATCTGCTTCCTTTCAGCATAGCAGGCACTGTCTTTAAATCCAAAAGGACTGATGGCAAGATACCAAGTTTAAAATTCTCTCACTGTCATAGGCTGTTTTACTAATTATCCAGATTCCAAGGCAATCATACAACCGTAATCATTCACCTCACGCCTGGAAACATAAGTCTTGTTCTTTTGATGAATATTTATAAGACAGTGTAAAGCAGTCTACTTTCTTTTCCCTTCAGGCAAGACAATTTGGAGTTCATCAATATGTATTACCAAGGACTTTTATAAAAGGCACTTCAAAGGAAATTCATCAGGCATTCCTTTTGTCTTGATTTCTGTTAGACTGATACTTCCTTTTGACAAGTATCAATAAATTATCCTCTGATGGCTAGAAACTTGATGTCTTATTCAGAAACTTCCTCACACGGCAAAGTCTGGTCTTAGAAGTTTACAATGAAATTTTTAGCCTCTAGCTTCTAATTTAAGAATAAAGGAGGACAGAGGAAGCATACAAAGGACAAAATCATCAATGTATTTATACAGTGGTTCTATGACATATTTTGCTTTCACAGATGACAGGAATTTGCCAGTTAAGTATTTCCACAACCTACATTCCTTGTTACATTTTCCATTTGACTTTTGACCATATTTGGAATTCCTTACAAGAAAAATTGAGACTACAGAGTCCCCAGTGCTCAGACTGAACAATAAACAAATTAAAACCAGATTACTGTAGATACATAGTGTTGAATGACACAATGCCTCTCTCCCAGACGGTTATTACTGTTCCTCCTTTGGATGATGGCATAAGGGTTCATGTTTCTTGGAAGTAGGGTGGGATGCTACAGTAGAATAGAAAAAGAAAAATGGTTCTCTGATTAATAGGCAACAAAAAATACTTTAATGTTGCATATTGTTTCCTTTCCCCATGTAAAAGTAAATACTGACTTTGTGTTTATGTAGTTTGCCACATATGCATACACAAGCAAACTATCATGCAACATATGAAAATGCATAAACCTGTATGTGATGTTAGACATATAGTACCAGTCTTCAGTAATGGAAAAAATCATGGGGAAAAAAATCAGTTTAAGATTTTAAATGAGAAATTGAATTATTGTAAGAATACTTTACAGATGTGTACCTGTGAATTGTAATTTTAGCTTTAAAGGGAATTTTCAGAAGAAAATTTTATTAAATAAAAATTAAAATTTTATTTATTTTACAATAAATAAAATCCCGATCAAAATGGAAACTGCGCGAGGGACTTTATGAACTCTTCCCCCAAAACAGACATTAAAAAAAAAAGCCAGTATTCCCTTGACAACAAATAATTACAACGCAAAAAGGAACTGACAGCAAAAGACTTGAGGAAGGAACTATACAGAGCAGGAAATACATGGAGATACCCTGAAAATTAACTGACAGACTTTTCATCACTGGATTTGAATTTTGCTTAAAACTTTATCTTCTGAGGATACAGAGAGGCCTTTTAAATCTACAGTGAGTAATCAGAAACTTAAATAACTGAATATATATATGATAAAAATAGACAATGTATTTGATGTCATGAGTGATATTATATGTGGCAGTACTAAGTTCTGTGTATCTAGAAAGTAATAGAAACTCTGATGGCTGATACTTATGAATAGTATAGTACTTAAACTGAAAAAAAAAGTAACATGTTATGGCGCAAGAATAAGTTTTACTATCCCAAATTGGCAAGCTGCTGTGCCTTCAACTCAGCTAAATTGGTTGTTTACCAATGGAAATAGGGGAAAATTAATTTTCTTAATCTTTCTCTGAAAAAAGGGCCCTTTTCCCCATAAATACATTCCTTGTGCCACATGAATGCTTAATGTTTAGATTTGAAAAGCTGGTTATTTTGGACATCTAACTAGAATAACTCACTGTTTAAATTATTGTGCTTAATGTGTTACTCTGAATAAATATTTAATATGCTACCTCAGGTGTTCCTGTCTTAGTATTTTGACATCTATTTCCTAATTACAGCAGAGCAGTTGTAATACTGAAGCTTATGCCACGGCCAGCAGAACTTCTAAGGAAAAGTTCAAAATGCATTTTAAAATATTCATGCAAGGTTAAACTATCAAGACTTGTGAAAATTTAGGATGAAAATAGGTAACTATTGCCTCATGCTAAATAAATGCATGCTAATAGATGGATGAAACTTCCCTACGGTTCAGTTTCTGACAGGCAACATTTCTTTCAAGCCTTGATTAGAAAAAAATACCAAAACCAATCAATGAAAGTAGGGGGAATGACATATGACAGTCAGCCTCCTGGGATATTATCTTCATGAACTTATCATGCTTCTGGCATAATGTTTTCAGGTCAGCAACAAGAAACATGACCTTAAGTGACCCTTGAATGGAAACACATATGAAGTCCTACATCTTCAAGCCCTCTCACATAGGTGTCTGTCTTGTCTGCTCTTTCTCCAACATCGTGATTCTTACAATCAATTTGACGTACTCAGCTTCAGATGTCAGTGTAGAAGATTCCTGTTTCCTCCTGGATATTTGTCAACCAGGTAGAACACGCTGCAGTACCTGACTCCAGGACATCTACCACCCCACTTTGAGGAAAATTTTAAACCTAGCCTATGTCAGACACCTCTACTTTTTTTTTTTTTACAGTGACACAGCTCAGAGCCCAGTAAGGTGGGGATTGAGGGTCATGTTCTTGGTATTTTCCTTTCATGGGTTTGCAAGCTTGCTGTGTAATGGATTGGAACTTGTAGGCTTTGACTCTACCCTCTTCATCCACCACATATGGATCTGCAATGTCTACCTGAGCTCTGGCAGGTGAGCACAAAATACTTGGATGCACTGATGCTCGATAGACCTATACTTGTATCGTTTTGTGCATTTCAGCTGAGTTTTTCATAAAGATGCCTGCAATGGAAAGAAAAGGACTGAGAAGGAATCAGTATCTATAACATAACTAAATCAATCCCAAGTTAAAGATGAAAGCTTGTCTGAATTACTAAATTTATAAAAGGCTTGTCCTGGACTTTCAACAGATTTCACTCCAGCTGGTACAAACATCTTCCGACTGAAAAAAAGGATTGGACAAGACCTGGCCACCATCACAGATCTAAAAACACTTGTACATGAAATCATAGTGCATATGGCTGTCAATTTGCTGGTTTTCACGCTTGAGATTATACATTTAAAAATATGTAAGGACAAGGATGCTGGGTCAAATGCCCTTTTAAAACCTGTTTAAGGCTGTCTTTTTGAGATCTGCAGATAACAAAACTAAATACATGTCCTGAATATAAGTTTTAGTGATAAATAATATTCCCTCATTAGTCATGTTCAGCTGCCCAAGCTAAACATAGAAGAAAACAAAATTAAAAATATCAGAATTTGGAAGATAATTAGGGTAGAATTCTGCCTTTCAGTTCCAAAGACTTTGTATTTGCTCTTCCTTTTTACACTACTTTACAGGTAGATGTCCTGGAGTCAGCAACTTGCACATCTGGAAAAAGAAATAACAGGAGAAGACAAAAGTAGGTAACTGATTTCATGCCACTTCTCCCTCCTTTGGAATAGTTAAAAGCTCACTAAATCCAAACTGCCTTATGTAGGTGACTTATGCTGAATATCAAGATATTTCTTCTCTGTATCAGCTTTTGAAAGCTGAACAGTTATTTTTGTTACACAAGAAGACAAGAAAGAAAATCTTCTGAAAGTTTTGCTTGCAAAATGAGGCATTGTTTTCAGATTAAGTCTAGGTTGTGGGTTTTTTCTAAATAAAAACCAGAAAGTGTGTGAACATCTGAAAGTGAGTAGGTGAAATAATTTATGACAGGAAGAGAAAGAGGTTACCTTTCTATTTTTGAAATTGTGCCTTGAAAGCTTTTTAGAGTAAATTCTGCAAAATATATCAAAGTCTTCTTCCACCAGGACATAAAAGTTCCATCAGGAGCATTCCCATCAGTTCTCTCTAAACCATCATATTGTGATGTCTTTCCTCTGCATGACTCTGTCAGACAACAGTAATATAATGAACCAGTACTTAATTATTAATATATAATACTAATCTAGATATAATATCACTCCCTTCCCCTTTGCAAGACAGAGATATCTACTCTGTTCTCAGCCACACAGTGATGAGTTTTCTCCTTAGAAAAGGGAGGAATTCCCTCCTCTCTGGCATTTTTCTCAATGGCAAAGGATTACGAATTTCAGATTTGAGCCATATGATTCCAAGCAATGTCTGAGAAATATTCAAAATACATATATATATTAAAAAAAAAAAAAAAGAAAAAGCATATCATAGGTTCTTTTTTTACATCTTGTAGCACATATATTATTTTTAAGTTCATGTGTGCCTGTTCATTCATAGGAAGAATGAACAGCTCTGAACAGGAGTCTCACAGAACAGATGGAAATATTCAGGACATTGGAAAGGACATGTTACTCGATGTGTTCATATTTACACTTCCAGTTGCAATGGTAGTGCATTACAATGATAGAAAATATGACAGAATAGTAACTTACAGCAGTTTTACAAGGTTTATCTTTCATTAACTAGTCTCTCTTTTCTCTTACTATTAGTTTTGTTTATTACTGAGTTCACTTGAATAGGACCAAGACATTTTAATGTTGTTACTGTGAGTGAAAAATCAATAGAATTATGTAAAGGGACTGTAGCATCTCACATATGAGAAAAAGCTGAGAGAGTTGGGACAGTTCTGTTTAGAGAAAGAAGGCTCAGAAGGATCTTGCCAATGTATAGATATATCTGAAAGGAAGGTGCAGTGAGGGGTGGAGTCAGGCTCTCTTCAGTCATGCCCAGTGACAGGACAAGGGACAAAGGGCACGCACTAGAACACATGTTCTATTTGAACACCAGACAAAAACTTTTCTGCTGTGAGGGTGACGGACCTCTGGCAATGGTTGCTCAGATAGGTTATGGAATCACCATGTTTAGAGGTATTAAAAAAAAAAGAAGTCTAGGCAGGGTCCTGAGCAACTGGGTATAGGTGGCCCTGCTTGAACAGGGAAGTTGGGCCAGGTAATCTCTAGGGGCTTCTGCCCCTTTTGACCTCAACCATTCTATGCATCTGTGAATCTGATAAGGTAACAAAGCAGCAAATGCAGCTTCAGAATACAAAGTTTTCTGTGCTATAATATGAAAATTTGTGAAGCTAACATGGAAGGTTTGTGTTGAATGAGCAGTCAAGATTAAGAAGCATTAATCTTTAATATATTTGATGCTTCAGAGCAATTTTGTGAATAGTTTTCTTGTGGGTTTGTGTATTTATAATACAATAAAATATCCATGTGGAAAAAGGATGGGCCTGCTCATTATAAATAAGTTATGGGAGATCTCAAGAAAAGAAGAGTATAAAACTTTTTATGGAGTATTAGATACTTTTATTTCTCTAGGATCTACAGATCTCAAGGAATGAGTTCCAAAACTACTTTCTACCATACACTCACTGTTCCACTAAATGTATTTTTTATAGTGTACTTATAAGTATTATCAGAATATCCTAACAGCTCGTTACGCAATGGTCATCACCTCTTTGTTTCTTCCTCTGCGGTAGGTACCTCTTTCATTTTTTCAAATTCCTCATCCCCCCCCCGTTCCCTTAGGCACATGGATATAATGTCAGAAGAATAATGGTCAAAGAAGCACGCCTTGCATGAGTAACATGTATTCTACTATACAAAGGAAGGTTTTGTTTGCCAAAGAGATGCCCCCTTTCCCCTATCTGCTGCATCAGTAAAGCAGATTTATACCTCATGACCTTTCTTTTTGTGGTCTTGTTGGAGCTGTAGATATTTTAAATCCTGAACTGCAATCCCTGGGTTAGGGAGCTGAACAGAGAGCAAAGATATATCTGTCATCTGTCATGCTGTTGAAAAGACAAGATATAGTATTCTTTATTAGCAGCTGCACAGCTCATAAGTAGCCAAAAGAAGAATAAATACTGAGCTCATGCTCTGAGTCTGTTAAGATGGGACAGTTTCCCAAGGAACTGGGTGAGAAAGGTGCGCTGATTTTATAAGCAGTTACTGCTGCAGATCTAATGTTTCGACTTAACCCTTAAGATCTGAGTTTATGGTCTGGTATAAAATAACATAGAAAACCAGCATGTGAATAACATTATAAATAGAATAATGTGCAATTTAGTATATATGAGTAACCAAAAGCATGTTATTGTCATTAGAGAAAGTAAAAAGCAAAATAGATCAAAGATAAGAAAATTCAGAAAATGGAAAGAAGACAAGTTTGCCACAAGTAAAGGCTTAGGAATTGAGATTAATTGCAAACAAGCCTTCCAATCTTTAATGACCCTCTACATCATTGTTCCTGGTTTTGGATGTTACCATGCTTGGGATTGCATGCTGGTACATATGTAGTTGTTTGAACTGCAGATGGGTTATGTATCTTCTACAAGCTGCATGCAAATGCAATCCACAACTAAGATTTAACTCTTCAGCAGTCTATGTTAAACATACTGGTGACTGGCTCGAGAGCAGCCCTGAAGAAAAGGACTTGGGGGTACTGGTGGATGAGACTCAACATGAGCCATCAGTGTGCTCTTGCAGCCCAGAGGGCCAATTGTATCGTCGGCTGCATCAGGGGAAGCATGGACAGCAGGTCGAGGGAGGTGATTCTCCCCCTATACTCTGCCCTAGTGAGACCATACCTGTGTTCATCAGGGACCTCCCTGGTTAGTCAGGACTGGTGATAAATGATGGAGATTGGCTTAGCCAGCTCTTGTGGGAGCTCCCTAAGCACCCTAGGATGAAACCCATCTGGACCCATAGACTTGTTANCACGAGGACCAGCAGGTCCGTAACTACCTCCTCCTGGATTACAGGAGAGATATTCCGCTCCTCATCCCCACCTACCAACTCGTGAGCCAAGCTGACCTGAGGATAGTCAGTCTTTTTGTTAAAGACTGAGGCAAAGAAGGCATTGAGCATCTTGGCCTTTTCCTTGTCTTTTGTTACTATGTTCCCCCTTCTTCCAGTAAGGAATGGAGATTTTCCCTGGCCCTTCTTTTGTTATTAATGTTTTTATAAAAGCACTTTCATACTTCATACCTATTCTGTAATTGTATCTGAGGGGTGGTTGCAGGAAGGGAAGGGGGTTGCCTGTGACCCCAAGCAGGAACCTGCTTCCATCTTCCCTCATCTTGCTTGCTATTGTTAGCCTGGTGACAGAAGGGCAGAGGGCTCATTTTTTCTTCTGTCTCCTGGTGTACCTGCCTCTGCGGTGTTAAAGTACGACTCCACCAGTCTATCACCTCATATTCTCTGATACCTCTTAACCTCTCAATGTCATCCTGTAGCTTAGCCACCATGGAAANCGGCTGCATCAGGGGAAGCATGGACAGCAGGTCGAGGGAGGTGATTCTCCCCCTATACTCTGCCCTAGTGAGACCATACCTGTGTTCATCAGGGACCTCCCTGGTTAGTCAGGACTGGTGATAAATGATGGAGATTGGCTTAGCCAGCTCTTGTGGGAGCTCCCTAAGCACCCTAGGATGAAACCCATCTGGACCCATAGACTTGTTAGGATCTAAGTGGCACAGCAGGTCACTAACTACATCCTCCTGGATTACAGGAGAGATATTCCGCTCCTCATCCCCACCTACCAACTCGTGAGCCAAGCTGACCTGAGGATAGTCAGTCTTTTTGTTAAAGACTGAGGCAAAGAAGGCATTGAGCATCTTGGCCTTTTCCTTGTCTTTTGTTACTATGTTCCCCCTTCTTCCAGTAAGGAATGGAGATTTTCCCTGGCCCTTCTTTTGTTATTAATGTTTTTATAAAAGCACTTTCATACTTCATACCTATTCTGTAATTGTATCTGAGGGGTGGTTGCAGGAAGGGAAGGGGGTTGCCTGTGACCCCAAGCAGGAACCTGCTTCCATCTTCCCTCATCTTGCTTGCTATTGTTAGCCTGGTGACAGAAGGGCAGAGGGCTCATTTTTTCTTCTGTCTCCTGGTGTACCTGCCTCTGCGGTGTTAAAGTACGACTCCACCAGTCTATCACCTCATATTCTCTGATACCTCTTAACCTCTCAATGTCATCCTGTAGCTTAGCCACCATGGAAAGCAGGTCATCTACTTGGTCACACCTTGCACACCTGCTGTTAATGTTGTCATCCAGCACTGAAGACAGGCTGTGGCATTCCTTGCAGCCAAGGACCTGGACAGCCACATCCCTCCGGGGCAGCATTGTCTGGGTTGCTGCATCCTTTTAGAACAGGTTACCACTTTTGCCCGAATGGACACCATCCCCAAGCTATCTGCCTGCAGCTGCTGCACTCTGCAGACTCCTTGTAGACCACCTGCCCACATGTCCTGCTGGCCACACACCAACAAGTGAGAATGCAGCTGTCTTGCTGTTCGTGGTCTGAGCACTGCTTCTAGTTTCACTGTGTTTCAATCTCCCACGGTTTCTCTGGGAATGCCCCCAGCTATGTCACCCTCTTGGCCACTCCCATAAGGCATGCCAAGTCCTGCTGGGTTTCTCCTTCCTTCCTTGGGCTTCCCTGGGTCAGGGAACCCCCCTTCTACCTCAAAAAACCTCTAAAAAGGAATAAAAACCATAGCACTTTGGCATGGGGTTTACCGTTGCCAGTGAAGCTGTCTCGCTGTTCATGGTGTGGGCCCTGAACACTTGAAACTTAAAAAGTAAAGCAAAGTTATTAATACCATACATTGTATGTTCTTTTATTTTTTGGAGGGTTTAATAATTTATGTATTTTTTTTAGTTTTTTTTCCTCTTTTCTTTTAATAATAGATATATCAGATAGACACTAGGACTGCTGAACTACCTTGAAAATAAAGTTAAGTTTTCTGAAAAGGAAAATTACTATGTGATATTTCTGGTGTATTAATTTTACACTAGTCCAATGATTGATTACACTGTGGAGTGGGAATTACTCTCCACCTTCTTCCCTTTGAGATTCTGCCACAAACTTATCATTAGAGCACCTGCATCCTCATACACACATTCAATGATACCATCACTGTTTTTAATCTTCCTGTAATTTTGGGAACATGCTGAATGCTCTCCAAGGTGCAAGAAGGACATGTTGTACCCATTAACCTTTCCACACAAAGAGTGTTTACTGCATCCAGCAGTCTGACAGAGGCCCAGTTGACTACTGGATAGGACCAAGCAAAAAAATTCATGTTTTATACAGCATATGCTATCAGCTAACAACTTGAAAGTCATCGTCTGCATGGAGTGAACTTAGAGTGAACAAATTAAAGCTCATGTAGTAAATAAATCATCACAATAATGTATGCTTCTGTTTGCTAAAGGAATAGGGAAAGCTGGGAGAGTAAAACATGAGTATTTTAAGGGCTGTCTCAGTGACAAACTGTACGAAGTAGATATAAGGAAAATATCTTGTAGTGGTGAATTTTTCATTAGAAGTCAATAGACTCTGTAAAGCTGTCAAATGTTAACTAGCTTACCTTCTGCTCGTTGCACAAAGGTTAATGGATACAGCACATTTCCCAGTGTGACATTGAAAAACAAAGCATGACAAATGGTATACTCTTGTATTTGTTGTGCACCTTTTTTAATTTTTTAATTCTATTTTTTTTTTAGGCCTACTATATATAAGCGTGAATAGGGCTACTTGAAAAGCCTTACCCAAATACAAAATATGACATATAGCCATCATTGGGCTCAGGAGACCAATTTTCCCAAGACTAGGTATGGATGTAGTGCTGTTGTCTGTTTGGGGAGTGATGAACTCCAGTTAAACTAAGATATTTGTATTTTTAAAAGGAATATCTTGAGAAAAATGCAATAACCTGTGATCTTCAGGAGATCACACTAGATGGTCCTTTGTGATCTGAAACTGTTATCAAATTTTGAGTAAGGTCATTCAAATTTTACACCTTTTAATTCTGTGACCTCAGAAGTATATGATCAATATTTCCAAATGGAAAACTGTCAGATCAGACTCTCAAGTCATAAGCAGAAGAATTCACACCAAAAAAAAAGTGAGACTCATAGCTGTGAAACATATCTTTTGGGTTGGTTTTTTTTTTCCCCTTTTCAAAGCACAAGAACCTTCATCAAGCATTAGGTGGATATTTGCATGAACTTTAGAAACCTTTAAAGTCATATTTGATTTAGAAAAATAAGTCCTGAGGCTATGCAAACTTCAAAAATGTTATACAGACAGTATCTAGTGATAAAATGTTCCATCAATTTAGTTGCAAGTTTTCATAGGAGTTTTTAATAGAAACCAGAAACTGCTTGTTAGAAAGGTTTAGAAATTGTGGTTAATAGGAACCTGAATTTGATGAAATACTTGGAAGTGCTGCTTTGTGTCTTTTTCAGGAAGCTTAATTTACTAACCCACTAACAGTTTCAGTCTTGATTTCTATGGCAAAGAAAAAGGATATTCTATATGTTCAACTTGTGAAATATACTGCAGGGTTTAAAGAAAAGCAATATCAAAAGAAACTCGATGCTTTCAAGAGTCTAAATGCAGCTATGAATCCACCTGCATCTGGGGAGGATTTTAATAAGCTTTGGCAATGCAATTGCACCTTGGAATTTCTTATTTTCTTAATTCAAGAAACAGGAGTTTCTAAAAGTCTGCTATTAAGCTGAATTCATGCCATGAAGAATCCATTGATTATGGGTAGAAATAATACAACAAAACCAGCTGAGAAATTTGGAGAAAAGCTGTAAGATCATATACTTTAATGGAAATTTCTGGTAGGCTTCCCCTAGGAAGAAGATGTGGAGGAGATTCTTATTCTGGCAAGAAATGAAGCTGAAAATGGAAACCTAAGTACTGCAGAAAAGTTGTGTTGGAAATCATGAAAGTGCTACACTGCTTGTCTATCCCTAGCAAAACCAGGATTGAATTACTACTTCGGGAATGACTGTGGTAATGTGTTTGTGTAATACTAGCATGGAAATGAATAACAGAATCTCTAAAATCTATCAAACTGTCACTGATACGTCTCACATTAAGGAAATGTACTGCAACAAGCAACTTCAACAAGCCTGCATGTGACAATATGTTAAAATTCATTGTCCTGGACCAGCATAGAGCACAGGAACCATGGGACAATTGCCATAGTAAATTTTTTTGTTTGCTAAGACAAGAGAATGGAGAGCCTAAGCAACTGCCATGAAAGTCACATGCAAAACAGAGGTCATAGATGCATATTTGTTTGTTCATCTTTACCGAGCAGCTTCAAACAGACTTAAGAAGTGTTTTTCTCTTGTTAGAAGTAGCCAGTACATTTGTTTCAGATCCCTTGGTATCTGTTTTATTTGCCTACATACAAAGCATGCTAAATACTATCAGAATCTGCTTATAAATTTACTTTTGTTAAGCAGTGTGCTAGTTTATAATGTGAAAGTCAGAAATTATTCTGCAGTGTAGCTATGCATCCTGGCATAAGAAATGAAGAGCACTGCAGCTTTTAGAGCTAAGAAACTTGCCACCTTCTCCTGCTCTCCAGGTTAAAGCATTTCCTATAGACCTCTATTGTTTTAACACTTTAAAATTCACCATACTGAAATTTTCTGGGATTTCTGGGACTCTTCTGAACCTTCTTGGTTCAGACTTTTTGCTTTTGAGTCTTTTCCTCATGCCACTGTAGCACTGATTTCTGAGAAATGCAGTCATATTTATTTCTCTTTGCATCCTATGTCCTTCTTACCTTAATTTGGCCAGTTCAATAATTACCCAAACTATACAGAAGAATTGTAGAATTTCAGTTATAATTGCATTATAAGGACAGCAAATAATAGACCAGTGGAAAGACATTTTTGCAGAAGCAGGCTTTATCCCAGGAGCTAGTCTGAGGCACAGAGTAATATAGAGACACAATAGAAACGCTGTGACTTTCATTCTTCATCTCCTTACAACTTTATAGCTTATTCTTCAATTAAATCCTTCTGGCTAAAATGGTAACAGTATCAACAACAAAAAGAAAACTTAAAGAGATTATTTTTAAGGCAACCAATAGAATAAGTCTCAGAGTTAAATTTAGCATAACAGGGTTTTCTATTCCAAAGTAAAATTTGCTTTGTTTGATTTACACTCAAAGGCATTCAGCATGTACCAGCTCATGAAACCAGTTCGTTAAGCAGTTAAAAGCATTTTAGAAACAGTGTAACCTAAAGAATAGTATTGCAAAGAGATACAGCTGATAGCTATTGACTGTCCCTGTTGGTAGCTTGTTCCTGTCCTATGTTTTCTAACATAAATCAAATGTAGTTTCAGAAATGAAGAGCTGAATGCTTAAATTGTAGTAAATGTTGCATTAGGAGAAAGGCAAGAACACATGAATCCACACAGAAAAAAATATAGCCCTGTGATTCTGTTTCAGATAAGAGATTTCCTTGTCTCTAATTTCTCTCAGGAACATTCAGTTGGGGTATTTTATCATTATAATTGCTATTTTTCCTTCTAAGACAATACTCTATCTGAAAATTACACAGAAGGAACTTGATGTGAATACTCACACCCTAAGCAATGTACACAGTCAAGACAAGCTGCAAGCCTGCCTTGAAGTAGAAGATAGTTTGGCAGGAATGAACATAGCATGATAAAAACTTTTCTCTTTTACTATTTACTTCAAAAGCTTAAAAATGTCCTTCATTCAAGTAAACTAGGTAAGTCTATTGGGATAGTTAAGCATAATTCAAACATACATCATTGTTGTACATCTCTGCCTGAGATTTTTCACTTGTGCAATTTTTGCCTTATTTATAAAAGCAGTATTGACTTTAAATTCAGTACTAGGTTTTTACTGTGTTATTGTTTTATTCGGTTCAGTTGGGGTTTGTTTTTTTACTTAAGTCAGAAGACTTTTCTATCTTTATGCAGCTGGCAGATATAATAATCTTTGTTCTGTTTCTTTCTTTTCTTTATTCCAATATGAAAAAGAAATCTACATTTACTTTCTGAAGCTAAAATCTCTAAATTGAAGTGTAAATAATTTTAAATTCTTTAATCTTCTATTTAAAATGCTCAAGATGCATTGCTAAGGATGATAATATTATTTTATCAGATTAGTAAACCAGCTGATTATAGTTAAACAGCTGACTCAATTTAAAACAGGAAAAAAATAAAAAGATTTCTTACTCCTCATATCATGTTTTCACAAGAACTGTCTGTCCCACGTAACATCATCATCTACTTTTTCATTTATTACAGTCATAATAAATGATAAAACCAAATATTTTAAAGTGCTAACTAAAGATTTTACTTCTCTGTCTTCAGGGGGATTATAACCTTATGATCTCCATTTCAAATAGAATTTCAGCCCAGTCACCATTTTCATAGCATTTCCTGTATATATGTCTGCACCCTCACTTTTCTAGCACTGATATGTCCTCACACAATATATAAATTCAGAATAAGAATGAGGAAATTAAGATCTTCCAAAGTTATCCTGTGTATGTGGGAAATGGTGTTCCTAAAAGATTTACATAGGGAAAAAAAGTGGGTTGTTTTTCATGAAGACCATTGCCTAATTTTAAATCCCTGCTCTGAAGTGTGATGCCTTTTATTTAAAAGTCTCAAGATATTTTCATGTGTGGATATAAATATCTCTTTTCCCTTTCTCCCTCACATCCCAAGAAACATCTGGCCCAGATTTTTTGTTGAAATGCTATGAAAAATCCTTAACCCGAGGTAGAGCTTACCAGGAAAATTATTACCCCAGATCTTAAAGTTCATTGAGGTAATAGGTATTGAAAACAGAACAGCCTAGAGAAGCACAAATCCCACAATGAGGAGAGTAACATATCATTAATAATGGAATATTACCTGTATTTGAATCTCTTGAAAAAAGCCAGAAGAGTATTCTTCATTAAGAACATTTTGATACTTAGAAGAAAATGAAGATTAATACTATTAAAATTTTTTTTATTACGCATCTTAAAATCAGTTTTGGTCAATGTGCTTCAGACTTGATCTGACATTAATGATACCTATACCAATTCTCTTTGATGAGCTCTGTCCTTGCTGTTATGATAGCATGGCCTTTCTCATCCGAGAACAAGGAAGTACAGAGTATGGAAGAGACTTTGTCTTAATTATGAATGAACACTCTACTAGATTATTTCATGTATATCTTTCCTTTATTCTTCTCCACCTCTCTTCTCTCTTCTTAATTTTTTACTTTTATTTATTAGTGTTGTCTGGAAACCTTGCTATCAGTATGAGTAATTTCAGATAAGCCCTTTTCTGTTGACTGATTAATATATTTATTTCTAACATGATTGTAATCTAACAGTAGTTGTTCCTTTCTAACAAAAAAAAAGGCAGCTTTTTCTGCCTAATTCAACATACCAAGGGGAAGACAATTGGTTCATTTAGTATAACCAATCTATTAAAAAAACAAATGTACTCAGATAAAAGACATTTTCCTGTCTGTAGACATTGATGTTTCATTGACATGGAAACTCTTGTTCACAATAGTCTGATGACGCTGTTTACAGGTGTTGCATAATGTTTTTGACAAAAATAATGTTGTTTATATAAACAGAATCATTGTGTGCAAAATAGTCTCATATCTATGTGTGCTTGCTCATGCAGTATGAGCCTATTTACTGCAGTCTACAGCATTTGATCTATAGCTATCAGCATTCAGTTGGCAATTTGATTTAGAAAATATAGCCTGAAAATAGCTTCATTTCACATATATTACTTTCTGACTGCTGCTGTGATTGCTCAGCCAGAGTCCAGCTGTGGATATGTTAAAACTATTCATCAGACATGAATATTCATCAGAGTGATATTCTTACTTTCCTACACATCACTGGGATGTCAGACATAACTGCTAGGTAAGATGTGTGAATAAACCCTCCAACTCTCTTAAAAGTAAAATCCTCCACACTCACGCTCAGGGACATCAGGAAGCCCAGTGAATAATGAAAGGCAGTACCTTCTGGATCCTCCTAAGGCAGCTGTATTCAATGTGTTATTTGTCATATCAGTGAATCAATCTGAAAGAAAATGGCAATCCCAATTAATTACAGAATCACAATTCAGATTCCCACCTCCTGAACTCAGTTTATAATCATGAAGGGCTTTTTTAAAGGAATAATTTATGCTTACTTTTATAGACTCAAGTCTTCAGGGACTAAATGACAAATTAAAACATTCTGGTTTTAAGTAGAGATTGAGACTGACTAATCAGAGGATCTGGAGCTTCAAAAAAAGCTAATAAAATATAAAGACTTATAAAACTGAAGTTAAAATGGTGAAATGGCTTTGCTATAAATGTTCATTGGCTTCAGCAGGAATGGAATTTGGGTCCAACCACAAAGAGAGACATACTATCTCAAAAAGCAATTCTGTAACCCTTACTAAATTCATGCCACATATCCTGTTGAGTTCAAAAGAAAACATAGAATGAAAACTGTGTATCTTGCATCCTGAATAAAAAAAATGCAGGGAAAGGCTTACTGCTTCCAGCAGTGCAGTTCCTGACACTGCATCACACATGACGTTCATCAAGGCTGAGTCCTGGCACCAGACCCACACTTGGCATAAGCTAGTAAAACTGTATTGATTTTGGTGGAACTACAGTATTTGACATCAACTAAAGATAAGGTCCATTAACTTTCTATTGTCTCTAGAGCATCTGCCCATAGCTTTGTCCTGATACATATTTATATGGTAATGGAGTTAATACAAAAATCATTAGACTACAATAGAAATATTTCAAGGGTTGTCTGGTAATATTTAACAGGACTAAAATCCCCTCTGTGACAGAAGTGCTGTGCACAGACTATATGTCATTTGTGTACTAGATATTTCTTCTATACAAGCTTTGTATAAGACTTTTCTTTAGGACAGAATTAAACTCCTATTGAATATTTGTCAGAGGAGAAAAACAAACAAGCAGGCAGATAACAAACCAGGCCTAAAACATTTTACCAGTGTTATCTGGAATGAATGGAGCAAGTACTGATTAAACAACAATGTACTTAATATAGCTCTTCATCACTTAAGTTTTTGATAAATGGATCTGGTATTGGAGGAATGATTTGGAAAGGACCCTGTTTCAATAAATCCAGAGATGCACATCTGGCATGGACCTTCATTTCTTTCCATGGGAATGATGTGTTTCAGATGGCACAAAATTACAAGACGAAAATTACAAGACAGAGGATAACACTCTGTAGCACCTAGCTACGGCACAACAAAGTAGTAATTAAACCATGATTTACCTCAGATGTTTTGAACATGTGTATGTGTGCCTATGTATGTAGGCACGTGTGTATGTGTGTAAATATAAACATACATGATCAAATCAAGTGGGATGAATTTCAGGTAATGTGGGAAGAATCCCACCCACAAGACTTGGAATGCGTGAGATGAAGGTGCCATTCAAGAAGAGTAAGAGGATAGTCTTTAGTATATTTATGAGATATAACTTAGACAGCCCCATCTTATATTCCTCCCAGTAAATCTACTCCAATCTGGAAAACAAAAAAAACAACTGGTGCATGCTTCAACCTAAATCTTTTGCATCTTAACATATAATTTTAATTGCCAGAGGATAATGAGTTCCGAATTTTTTTTTTTTTTTTCTAGTCAGTTCCTCTTGTTCTGCTGTGTACCAAGTCCCTGGTAATAAAAGAAATGTTAGAGATACTCTAGTTTGATAGCTAGGACATGTTCTGAAATTGGGACCCGTGTAGTCAGATGACCTGTGAGCTATGGGCTAAGCTACACACAGTAATATTGGTCTCTTGATAACTGAGCCTTGACTTAATTTTATATAAACAGATAAACAATTTGGAGGTGACTGAAACTGTATCTGGCTAATGTGGATATCAACTTACGGTATGTACCAAACAGTCTAAAAAATTTATATTAAAATAATAGCACTGTGGTTTAGGGGGCACCAGCAAGTTTTTTGAAATTATAGAAGCCCGATTTGCAAAAAATATTTACTTACAGAGGATCATTAATCCTACTGAAAGCCAAAGGGACTTAGGCTAGATTGATTTCAGTGGGAGTTAGTCACTTTGAAAATCTCATTAGGGTACCTGTCTACATCTTTACACTCCCAACTTAAATGCTTTTAACATTTGGCTGCTAAGTCCCTTTTCAAAATGAAGGTTTAGGTTCTGAAACTACATAGGCTTAGATTGATAAAGATATTTATTATCTTCCTGTGATTTCAGTGGAAATGAGGTATCTAAATGACTTTTAAAATTTTAACTACTATCGAAGTTAAATTTGAAAATTACAGTTAGGTAAAAAAAGGGATTTGTAACATCTGATATTATATACCGTGTTTCTGTGACCATTATTTTTCCCACTTTGCAATAAAAGCAGTATTCTGTTCAAAATTAAGACATTCTTTACTGTGTTTCTGTACCAGACAGACATACTGTGCTACTGAAGGAAAGAGAGAAAGAAATGCTTTCATCAAGAGAAATGCATGAAGACTCAAGAGTGGTGGGCTTTGTCATCTCATCTGATATGTATAATGGCTCGGAAGCACATTGCAAATCCAACATGCAATGACTATCACAACTCACAATCAGCATGCTGTGCCACTGCATGACACAGTGAGCAGCTCAGAGCGATAGGCTCTACCATTGCATTCCAGGGGTTCACACACATATAGACATTTCTCTCAATTTATATTTAGGGTAGAATTAAAAAAAAAAAAA
>VWZY01006886.1:430624-442735 GCA_013399075.1 Chloroceryle aenea
AAAAAAAGGGAGAGGAGGAAAGAATGAAGAATGGATCAGAGTTCAATGCCCAAACACATACACATTTTGCATGTGACCTGGTCATTTAAGAGCTGCATTAATTTATGGAGAGTTTGGGGTTGCTTGTTTATGCTGATTCTGTAAGGATTTATCTTTATTGTAAGATTTCTCTAAAATGCTTTGTGGTCTCCTCGGTTTCATCTGGAAAATAATAACTGAATTGAACAGAGTACTTTAGAAGATATTTCATTTCTTGGCTTTTAAAATCAATATTTTTCACACTGTCATGAATATTTTTTGTAGAAGCCTTGGCAGCTATTTTTGTTCATTGTAATTGTGGCTATAGGTGAAGATGGAGTACCTTTCTCCCATTATTAAGAGCTTAGTAGCCCTGAGCTAAAGGCTGCAATTCTTCATGTCACCACTGTGGTGGCAAATAAGATTTTCCATTTAGTTTCTAGTAACCTCATTTGTCAAGAAGACTGTATTTCAAGTTTATATAGATTTAAGGCAAACAAAACTGGACAGTTAAATGCTTCTTTTGTCATAAATTGAATTAATCCATTATCAGAGAATTAAACTAATGGAACATTAACATTGCCAATATGCTGTCCTATTTCAGACTGTGTAAAGAAGGCTTGTGAGGTTAATATAAAAGCTTAATCATCTTTTCATTAATGACAGTTTCAGCATGCTGCCAGCACACTTTCATATACTGACATGAGTTTCATCCAAAATTATGAATATATTTTTCTCATTGGAACTTGTCCCCCTTCATTCTACTTTATGTTTTTAATGTGAATGTGTATGTGTGTGCATGTATGTGCCTGCATGCAACAATCAGGAGTGGGGATCATACGAAATATAGCATGGATTCTTAAAAAGCTTTAATCAAAGAGTTCTATTAAAAAGAGAGTTCTGTTCTCAAGGTTTTCCTGTGTTTTGTTTTGCACTATCCTTCTTTTTTTCCTCTTTGTTTTCATTGTTGTTTTTTTTTCCCAGTGGTGGTTGAGATAGAAATGGTCCTGTTAACAGATAAGAAATTCTAAGTCCCTCTCAATCTTTGTATGACATGCCTTCTGTGCTCAGTGGCTAACACTCATTTCAATGGATAGTGTGCACTAAGGGGCTGTGGTTGAAGCTTCTAATCAATGCAAGCGTAGATATCTGACCGAGAAACTTCTGTGCACACTACCCTAGCCAATAAGATTTTTTCATCTGTTTTAGATTATCACAACTGAAACCCAGAACTGCTGGTCTTAGCTGCAGGTTTGTGATTTAATGCAATTTAAAATTCTGGGAAAGCATTAAATTGTAAATGACTCATGAAATGAAATTAACATAGCCTGCATATTGTCCAGTGTACTGGGCTTTCTTTCCCTATCTCTCAAATTCATTTCTGTTCCTTTAGAGTTCTTGAGAACCACTTGAAAATTTGGGCTAGGACAATACTTTCATATCACAATGCAAAAACTTAGGGATTTCCAGAAGCTACTGTGGAGATTAGGATTTCTGAACATCCCGAATTTTGATAAAGTATGATTTAAAGGGATGTGGAACTTCACAAATATCTTTATTCTACTATGTGATTGGCTTTCTGAGATGCAAGTGGATATTGCCAGATTATATTCCATTTTTCACCCACTAACACCCCATCATTTTTCTCAATTTACTCATTGCTCAGGCTGTATTTTTGCTTGAGATTGCTCTTACACATGTGCAGAACCTTGCACTTGGCCTTGCTGAACTTCATGAGATTTACATGAGCCCACCTCTCAAACCTGCCAAGGCCCCTCTGGATGGCATCCCTTCCCTCCAGCCTGTCAACTGCACCACGCAGTTTGGTGTCATCAACAAACTTGCTGAGGGTGCACTCAGTCTCTCTGACTATTCATCTGACAAAGATGTTAAACAGCACCAGTCCCAATACTGACCCCTGAGTCACACCAATTTTTACTGGTCTCTGCTGGTTTGAAGAGAAACTTCCTGAAATTTTTTAGATCATGTATATCTTTTAATTCCTCATTATTCTAAGGACAGGAAAAAATAAAATAAAACGTTTGTCATTTTATATTAGTTCTGCACAGTTCTGCAAAAATTCTAAAAATTATCAAAATTTATTTTTGTTTCTTCTCAGTAATTGAAATATTAATCACTAAACTTCTGAAAACCTACTTTGTCAGTTATGAAGCATTTACAAAATGATTAAATTTCAATAATAGAGAGGTAGGGTTTTTTTTTTCTATAATTGAAAGCTTTTGGTCATTATTATTAAAAAGAGTATGATATTGCCAACAGTAGTCTAAAAAATTAGTCTTAGATGAAGAAAGTATTATGTTTTCAGGATTTGGTTGAATTCTGCTTCAAAAAATGTATCTATTGTTAAGTCATTTTTGTAAGTGTTTGATCTGACAGAAGTAACATTTCCCTTCGCATAACAAATAAAATAACAAGAGAAAATGATATATTTCACATCCTTTAGCAATCTATTTTTAAAATATTTTTTTAAACCTGAACACATTCCCTAGCTATTTTCTTGTAGCAAATGGCGCTACTCTTTAATAGTAGCAGTAAAATATCTGCTTTTTCCACTATTCCATTTATAACTTTCTATCAGATTATTTACAAACTCAAATAAATTAAAGACAAGAATTTAAAGGCATCAAAAAATCTTACCTAAACTCATTTTAGTATTACAAAAATGTATGGAGAAATGTGTTCCAATCACAATAAAGTGAACATTGATTTGTCAATAGGTGTTTCTTATTTATACATGTAGTAGTTATTATTCTGATTTAGTTACTAAGGTTACATTCTTACAAAGGTATTCACAGTGGACACCTCTGTGAAGATCCTGTCTTCACTGGCAGACAAATAAGGTATTTTCTGACAGAAATGTAGATCCTGCCAGCTGACAAGTAAGGAGATAGATCCTTATAGGATTGTTGAAACATATTCATTGATTCAATAAAATGTCAAATTCCACAGATTTAATTGGTTTTGTGTGTGCTGAAGAACTGTTATTACTATTTTTATCAATAGTAGAAATAGTCTTACTGTGCTTTAAAAAGTACCTTTTTATAGGCAAAACACACATATTTAATTTCCATAACTTTTAACCAAAGGAGGAATCAATCTGGTCATATTCATATTTCTTTTCTTTTCATGACTTAAAATACTCCCTGAGGATCAAAGGTATTCGGGTTTGTTCCCCGCTGGCTGACTGAATACCAGATTTTTCCCAGTGCTTACTGGTCACATCTTGCGTTTGTGAGGTCCATGATGTCACATACAGAGAGCACACAGTTGGTAGGGAGGCAGATGTCTCCCCCCCAAGGCTTTGCACAGCAGAGTGCTGAGATCCATTACCTCATCCTACACCCTCAAAAGCTTCATTCACTGCAGATAAGAAACACATTGTTTCACTACTGGACATGGATAAAAGGGTGCTTATCTGAAAGCACAAATTGCAAAGAGGAAGCAAATTTACAGTGGATAAGATAAACAAATATATTCCTAAGCTTGTATTTAGCAATAAGAATATTCTGTACCAGCTTTACTGTTATGGTTAGTTTCTGTTTCTCTTTTCTTCAGATTAAAGCTTGATCCTCCCCTAATAAGGAGAGAGTATTAAAGATGTAGTTTCTTTTTTGAAGAGACTGAGTCCTCATTTGAAAATTCTAACAACTTTTGTCTCCATACATCACGCTGCTTCTCCATCAGTTTTGCTGGCACAAGCATTTGTAGAGACATACTGTAAACAAGATCACAAGTGCTGCCTAGCAGTCTTCACTGTCAGACAAATAAGGTATTTTCTGACAGAAATGTAGATCCTGCCAGCTGACAAGTAAGGAGATAGATCCTTATAGGATTGTTGAAACATATTCATTGATTCAATAAAATCCTTCATCACAGTCATAAACGTACAAATTTTCACATTCTTAGTTAAAAAAATAAGCATAAGCCAAGTATTGTCCCATTTATTTCAGGTGACATGACAGCTACACCGAAATTAAATGAGTGTTGTTCACTTAAATTATGTCATTTTCTGGGGTTTCTTTATGATGCAACATCACCATGAAATACGTATTTTGATTAGAGAATTTAACTGTGACTGTGAGTATTCCACTCTGAATCTGATCCAGAATGCTAAACCACCATTAGCTACAAATCTTTTGAATGTTTATCTTTTCACAAAAGAAAGAGGAAAATTATATTTTTATAGTAATTTTTAAAATAACTTTGTCACCACAGCATTGTACATATTCTAATCTACTTTCTGTGAGCTATACTAGAGTTAAAACAGCTCTAGGATTTTTCTTGATGAATTATCAGTGGTTGGTTCCATTAAGCAAAGATTGGTTTTCTTGACTAGAAATGAACCAACAATGGGTTCAGTGTGTTTTATACATATCCTTGGTTAGAAATATGTTTTTATTATAATGTGTCATTTTTACTTCCACTTTTTTGAAAGAGTAGATCAGTTATCTACTCTGCATACTGAATAATTCAAAGAAGTGTTCTCTATTAAATATTTAATCTATTCAAAATTATACAGTCCCAATATATATCAGTTAAATGCATACAGTTATGTAAGCCCACTTTTATTAACCAAATTAAATATTGAATGAAATTTAATAATTAAACTAAATTACTTAGTGGATCAATTTAACACAGAACTTCACTTTATGCTACAATACTTGAATAACAGAGAAATAAATATTGAATGGGTTAAAAGTAACCATACTTATCTGCTGCTAGAAACACTTCTTCTAAAGTCAAGAATTAAGAGGTCTGTGCATGTGAATATATGTCTTTCTTTTTTTGATCCTCTTAAACTAGAAAAGAGAAAATGTCTGCATCTGTATAGTCCACCACAGGCCGAAAAGACAGTAAAAGAAAATGTAGTGTTTGTACACTTGAGTTTTAGAAACCTGCTCATGACTTATCTAAGCTTAATTTAATAACAAAGGACTTGTTAGGGGTGTCCTTTTTCAAGACCCTCTTCTCTTTCTTATTTCTAGCCTGAACTGTACACCATTTTACATAAACCAAAACATTATAGATTATATTTATCTATTATTCTTTGGATTTGGTTAAAGGCAGCAGAGAAAATCTTAAATATTTGCTATCACAGATGCTAGGAGTCCATGTGTACCTGGACATTGTTTAGCAAAAATGGACTCATAAGCCGTGATATGCTGTTGGCTATTTCAGCTAGACCCCCAAAAAAGGTATCCTTTTGAACTGAGACTAGTAGTTGAGTGTATGACACTACTTTCATATAAAACAGGCTCTCCATCATCTCTATGAAATATCTCTTTCTAGTCAATTTCAAATTATAGTTCAGCAAGGAACTGAATTTTTATTATCTACCTGCAGTGACAATTATGTATGTATGACAAGTATAGGAATCTAGTAGTCTCACTCACTTCACAGATATATTGGATCAGTTAAAAATAAAGGTGGACAGTCAACGCAGGATTGATCCAGATCACCAGTACTTGAACTTTGATAGGTAAAGACAAACAGTCTTATTGTAAGTCATCATTTAGCCAACCTTGTAAAATACCTTCCTCTACATAAAAATGACAAGGAACAAACATCATCTTAGGGAAGAAAGATGGCTAAAACTGATCTAAAATTGAACTATCTGAGCAACAGAGGCATCAAAAAAACACCCAAAAAACCAAACCCTGAAGTATCATAACCCTGGAACAGGGAATGGAACTTTCTTTAATCAGCAACTTCTAAAGCAAAGTAATACATGGAAAACAATGCAGACAGAAAAGATTGGGTTTGGTATCACTAAGTTTAATGATCAAGCAGAATAAAATTCTCCAAAGGTAGGAAGTTCTTACAAACAGTTTCATGATCCAGCTTCTTGTGAGATCTATGCACAGGGATGTTCTATGTGTACCATATTTCTTGAAGCTGACATTTTGCCACTTTCCTGCAGCAAGAAAATCAAAGAAGTGCGTGCTTTAGAGAAGAGCTGTAGCCTAACAATTGTCCATATTTCTTTAAAATGTGTAGTAATGCCACCTAAAGCTGTTTGGACTAGTTTCATAATGAGAAAAGAAAGAAGACAGTCAGCTATTTGACAATTGTGACATATTCTGATGCTTTCAGTCTAGTTAAATTTTTGGAATGCCAAAAGAAAATTTTATTAATTGGGATTGGATATTCTGAAAAAGATTGTTTCAATTATTAATTATTGCTTATAATAATTTAAGGGGTTTCTTACTAGTCCATCTCATCCTCTCTAATCATATTTGTTTCATTAGACAGATTACAAATTAATTTAAGAACATTAACTTAAATTAAGAAATGAGCAAATGCTTCCTTAATCTCAGTGCATGGCCTATGTGCATCTCATCTGCACACTGGGGTGATATGGGACTTGTCAACTTAAGAGGCCATCAGAAGGAAAATGGAGTGAGCACCTGACTAGTGACTCCTTCTGAGGGATATTTAGTTGGTGGAAGAGGGGCCAGGGAATAAAACAGCATACTCTGGGAAGAAGAAAAGTAACTGTGCATAGCAATTTAAAGTATTTAATACTGCTTTCAACTTTTCATTTTCTGAATATAACATCAGAAGCACATCTGCAGGCTTCAGTAAATATTTGCATTTAATATATGAACTCCATAAATGAAACTAAATTAGCAGAATTCAGTGGTGTTCTACTCTCAGTGCATCTTCATCTCTTTCACCTTTAAGATGCACTAACCAGGAGGAAGATAAAACCATAAACTTTTTTTTTTTTTTAATAAATCTACAGTACAGTAATGCCTATACTGTTGTTCTCACTTTGGGTTTTGAAAACAAACACTTTCCTAACACTATTTTATTAGTGATGCAAGAGGACAATAAATTCCACCTTTTTCTTTTTTTTGGTCTATTATACTGCTTTTTTTCACACTTTCACACACTGACAATATAAATAAGTGACTTGTTCACCTAAATCACAGTCTAGTGAAATTTTGAACAGTTTTTATATGGTGTGCCTCCATCTCATGTACCTGAGCTCTTGAAGAGTACAAACTGAGAAAGGGCAGTATTTCATCTTCAGCATATAACTTGCGAGTATTCAAGGAGCTTTGCATTTGTCTTTTTAAATAACTCTAAAAATTAAATACTGTGTAGAAGCAGGATTATTTTGACAGATTCTTCAGATATGTAAACTAGAATAAGTCCAAATGCTAGAAAGAGCCATAAGGTACAGCAACAGCCCTTAAAATGCCAGTTCCTTACATCCTTTCTCTTTCTGTTCTGCCACAGCAACACTTTGCCTTCAGACAAAAGCAGTTTGTTTATGTGCTGTTACATTATGTCTGTTTTGATCATAGGTTAGATAACAGTAGGATTCTGACTCTTTTCAATGCCTTCCCTGCCTTGTGAACCTCTCTTCTTCTACAGAGTCCACTAAGGCACAGAAAAAAATATTATAGAAGGATTCGGGTGTCTCGCGTAGCTTGATCTCAGTAGATATAAGTAGATTCAGACTCCTTTTTCTTCCCCCATCTGGGGTCATATAGTCTGCATTACAATTGAATCTCTGTAGAACTGAAAGAACAGAATGTGCAGTTTAAATCAGAGGAATTAAAATGGGTAAAATGCTAGCATATCTATATTTTACATATATATTGTTTTAAACTGAGTGAATGTGGATAAATATGTGTAGAGTCTTTTAATGGATGAGAAAGTGAGAGATGAAAATATTGTAATATAAAATTGTGTTTCAATGTATTTTGTTGTCACAGTAATGGGAACATAAAAATGTGGAAATATGAAACAAAAACCAACCCCCCTTCCAAATCTCTGAATTTCTCAGTATTGCCTAACTTCAGGACAATTGTCTAGTCCAGAAGGAAGCTGGGGTGTAAAAAAATGTGTTAGTTGGATCCTGCAGGCATGTGCTAGCTGTTGAACTCACAGTACTACATCACTGTGAGTGCAGGTGCTAAGCTTCATTAGAACAAGTCCTTTTTATTTCCTCTGTGATATTCTCTCCTCTTTCCACTAAAGCCAGCACTTTCTCAGTTCCCTTGTCTAGATGACTGTACAGCTTGGGTGTTCAAGCCAAGCAGGGAATTATAGCATTTAATTTTGAAAAAGCAATTGGGAGGATGATTATTAAAGGTTATCTGGGAAAGGAAACATTATGAAAAAAATTTCTGCCAACTCCTAGGTTTGCTTGCAGGTGCACAGGGATGTGAATAGCTCCCTCGTGCAGAACTAAGCGCTCTTCTGAGCCGTCACTGATTTCTTCTGTCTGTGAGACTTCTTGAGTGGGTGAGATGCCTAAGAAGGGGCTGGCTCAAAGGAAGGTAACAAGAATGGCTCAATTTTTATCCTTGCATCTGCTACATTGCTGAGGAGAGAAGTATACTCCACTTAGTTGAAGAGAGATGAGCTAATCTACCAATATACTCTTTTTATCTTTTCGGTGGATATGAGTACATAACTTACATTTGACTATTTTAATGCAGACAAGCAATCAGACAGTCATGAACTTTACTTGGGATGACATTCATTCCTTCACTTCTCCAGGTTTAAGTCAAGACTATAAGTCAATTTATAGTCTGATTAAGGCACATACCTACAGGTTAAGACAACTGCTAACTGTAGTTTAGTCCATGCCCTATGTAACATCCTATGTCCTAAAATCTGCATGAGTTTAAGTAAAATTTTGCCATTTATAACATCCAGATGTCTCTCCATTACAAGGAAATACTGTTGATCTGACTTGTTTATCATTCATTCTTATTAAACAAAAACAATTCCTTTGGAGAGACCCCAGAGAGAAGGCACTTCAGACTGTGTACTCCCTGCCTCAGCTAAAGAGCAGTTTCTTGGTTTCATTTGCTGTCCTGCTGTGAGATCACAATGTGGTCTTCAGTCAAGTGAAGAAAGAAGTTTTGAGAAATCATCACTGTCTTCATAAACAGCTACTGATTGTTCATCTTCCTGAAAATGTTACCTCTTTCACAGGCATATTACACGTCTTCTCTAAATAACATTTTAACATGAACAACGTACTCAAGAAATTGAAACTTATTAAGTTATATTTTCTCCTGTAATTATCTTTGTTTTTGTTCTGAGCTTATGATAGGAAAGAGGAAATTAATCTTTCAAACTCAAACTGCAAAATATTTTTATGTTGCTACATACCTAGAGTGGGGGTGCTTATCCTTATAGTTTCAAAAGTTTAAAACCTACAATACTTGAGTTTACAATTTAAATTTGATGATCCAAGCAAGTGAGAGACATTTTTGCAATACTGAAAGATCACAAACTGGGGTATTATGCCTGTGTCCCACAGGGATTTGGCTGCACTGAACTTTTTTGACATGTGTGGGGAAAAAAATAGCATTATGGCATATAATGCATATATTTGCAACCTGCATGAAATTTATAATCTCATTAGCAGGTGATTTAAAGGTCTATTTCATAAAACTAGTCAAATTACAGAAAGGAAAGTAATCTAATTGTCTCTCAGGAAGGCTACTTCTCACAAGAAGCAAAGGAAGGTTGTGAAATTCATCTAAGGGACAGCCATCCTAAGCAGCTCTTGGGAAATTCATCCAAAGAATCTACTTCTACACTAATTTAAAAACAAAACAAAACAAAACCAAAAACAACAGCAACAGCTGTTGGGGATGGGAATCTGTGAAGAGGAGTGGTGTTTTGGTATATCTGTATTTGTCTCTAACCATGCAAATGCATGTGGAGATCCCTGTCCCCCTGGGAGATGTGCTGTCATGACTGAGGGTCACACGGGGTTCATGCTGCTGTGCCTAGATGCTGGCAAGGCCAGAAATGTTCTCTTGGTCCCCAGGAGCTGCTCTGTGACAACGCTACCCACAACACCTTCCCTTTGATGCTTTCTCCAAGATTAAAATGGAGGAGAAAACACCTCAATCAGTCTGCTGAAACTTAAATTAAAGATCCTCCCAAGGATCAGACGGGCTCCCAAGTTCTCCTTTTTCCCTCCAGGTAATAATTTGTTGTTTTGCCCTGATTTTTATTTTCCTGCTCTCTCAGAGAAATAATCAGATACTCTGACTGGAGACAGGTGTTAGCTTACTACTGATTTAATTTTCTCAAGATTGGTTGGTCTTCTTTCTCCTCTGCTGCACTTTTATACATACAGGGAAAGAGGAAAAGGAGAGTTGTACCTACTGTTAGCAGTCTAGAGGAGGATGCTATAGTCTCATGCCCTCTCAAGAAAACAGTCTGAGAACAAATAATCCTAGAAAATAAAGTCACCATCGTCCAACCTCAAAACAATTCACTGAGTTTGCTGGTGAAGTGATGAGGCCAGCTATAAGGGTCAACCTTAGTTCCACCTTGAAAGTGATATACTGATAAGTCTTAGTCACATATTATCAGATTGGGCCTTGAACAAACTCAGGAGTAACTTTTTTTGATAAAAAAATCAGAAGCTGAGCTACCAGCTAATTACATTTAAATCAATATTGAGCATTATATGATATTTAGTATTTAAAACTTTTGTCCATGGAGATTAAGATATGGATTAAATTCCCTCTAGATCTTCAGTTCAGATACATAGTTCTGTCATGAAAAACTGCTGTGTACTTCACAGAGAATGACCTGGAAATTTCTAGTTTATTTTAGTGTGAAATACTCAAGTTTCATCATACAGAATCTTATATTAGAAAAAGAATAAAGTGGATCTTCATATGTAGGATAATGCAGAGACCTGTATGTTCTGTGAGCAACAAAGACTTTCTCATGCACCTCCATTTGTAAATGTTATTCTGTGAATGCCTTTGTCTCTGAGACAGACATTCATCTTGTTTAACTTCAGCCTTCTAAAAAATGTCTACTCTGTGTAGTCAATCATAGAGGATGGCATTTCCAAAGGATGATTAATCTGCTTAATGATTCTGTAGGTGCCTATTTCTTCCTCTTGACTCCATAGTTCAAGACCTTGCTCAGACTGGCCATGCAGGAATGGAATTCAGTGTCTTAAACAAAAGTGTGTAGTGCCACTTATGTCTCCTAAAGTATTGCAGAAATTTGCACACAGCTGAAAGGTATTACACAGAATGTAAGAGATTGAAGAGAGGAGGAGGTCAGCTGAGATACTCCACCGAAAATTAGATGCCCATGAAGATGACTTTTTAATTTCTAGACAGCTAAAGACAGATGAGTCAGAACTCACTCTAAAGATCTAAATCAGCTTCCCAACATTATAACAATAGTAAGCTAACTTTACCCAGGTACAGCAGAATGAGCAAGGCAACAGGTCTAAAGACAATCTGTGTTGCCTTTCAAGAAGATTTACTTCAAAAACCTAAGTTCCAAGATGCCTTGCCATTCCAGTTTCCCACACTGGTTTTGTAGCCTGACTTACCCTTCAATGCTTTCCATTAGTGAAGGAAGCAGACAGGACTTTTCTCTTAACTTACCATGTGGTATGTGCTGTCCAAGCCTAATACCACAAGCACCACAAACAGCTGCACAAAAATTCAGGTTTGTTAGACTCATTGATTTTCTGGTTTTGGTTTATAGAATCACAGAATGCTAGGGTTGCAAGGAACCTCGATAGATCATCTAGTCCAAGCCCCCTGTCAGAGCAGGATCACCTAGAGTAGGTCATACAGGAATGCCTCCAAGCAGGTTCTAAAAGTCTCCAGAGAAGGAGACTCCACAACTTCTCTGGGCAGCCTNAGCTGTCTCTGAATGGCAGCACAGCCTTCTGGCATGTCAACCACTCCTCCCAGTTTCATGTCATCAGCAAACTTACTGACAATGCACTCTCGTCCTTCATCCAGATCACTGATGAATATGTTGAATAGAACTGGTCCCAGTACTGACCCCTGAGGGACTNCCATCCTCAGTCTCGTCCAAGCTAAAGAGACCCAGCTAAAAGAGACTTCAGCCCTTCCTCATTAGGAAGATGTTCCACTCCCTTGATCATCTTTGTGTCTGTGCACTGGATTCAAGAAATGCCCTGTCCTTCTTGAACTGAGGGGCCCAGAACTGAACACAATATTCCAGATGTGGCCTCACCAGGGCAGAGTAGAACCTACTCATGACCTACTAGCCACCCCGCTTCTAATACACCCCAGGATGCCA
>VWZY01006886.1:442955-469808 GCA_013399075.1 Chloroceryle aenea
AGTCCACCAGAACCCCCAGGTCCCTTCCCTCTACACTGCTCTCCAACATATCAGTCCCCGACCTGTACTGGCACTTGGGGTTGTTCTTTCCCAAGTGCAAAACTCTACACTTGCCATTGTTGCATTTCATAAGATTTCTCCCTGCCCAGTCTTCCAGCCTGTCTAGCTGTCTCTGAATGGCAGCACAGCCTTCTGGCATGTCAACCACTCCTCCCAGTTTCATGTCATCAGCAAACTTACTGACAATGCACTCTCGTCCTTCATCCAGATCACTGATGAATATGTTGAATAGAACTGGTCCCAGTACTGACCCCTGAGGGACTCCGCTAGATAAAGGCCTCCAGCTAGACTCTGTCCCATTGACCACAACTCTCTGACTTCTTCCCTTCAACCAGTTCACAACCCACCTCAGAACTTGGTCACCAAGTCCACACTTCCTCAGTTTAGCTGAGAATGCTGTGGGAGACGGTGTCAAATGCTTATATATAATATACATAATCCATAAAATACATAATGGTATTTCTAACATTTCCAGATGTATGCTTCATAGGAGGAGTAGTGTTCCTTCTGTGGTGACATTATTTAGTTATCTAAACTAAAAATCAATTTATTTTATTTTCTAACAATGACTGTTGCATTAGAGGAGCTTCTGCTACATGAGATCTGCTACTGAACCTCAGCTGACAATTTAGAGATAACTAAAACCAGAGAGTAATATATCTAGAAGCCTCTAATGTGATACTGAATATGGAACTACTTTCCTTCAATGTGATCACTTCAGCCTCTTAACCATGCTGCTATTCATACTCTGACCTTTATCTATGTGCTTTCCTTTTCCTTTTAATGGGGAATTGATGAATCCATCTACTTGTTGTTGGATTTGTTGCCAATCAATTCTGAGCAATAAATTTCATTGCATTTAGTGAGTACACTAAAAAATCAACTAATAAGCTTTGTCACGTATTTTTTTAAGAATAAGGTATATTTATTCCAGGTATCTTTTGAAAGCCCAATTGATAAAATGATAGTACATTGCATATCTATACTTTTCAATGTAGAAGGAAAACAGCCTTCTTAAGATATGTAGCATAATAAAAAAATAGAAAGCAATAAACATATAAAAACTATAAAAAACAATAGTGAAATATTAATGTGATGTTAATTAAAAGCTAATAGTCAGTGAAATAGCTGCAGTAATAAAAATCACATTTTTAAAGGTCAAAGTTTTGTGTGAGATTAATGAAGAACCAGACCTCTCAGTCTTTTCCTCTTCCAAGGACTCGTAAATTTCAGTTGGGAGTACACCTTAATAAAGCCTAAACAATACTGACCTAATATTTGAGAATTATCACTGGCAAATCCCATAGACATAATTGGTCTTCATAAGGTAAGAGGATGGGCATTCAAAGTCCTGACAAGAACTGTTTTGCTACAGTCCTCCGAATTCAGATATTAAAGACAAGGTTTTGCCAATTAACTGGAAATACAGTGATTTCCAATATTCTAATACAAATCTCCTGTTAGGAAGAGATACTCAAGAGTCTGCACACATTAATTTCCCAATAGATAGTTGCAGAAAAGATAAGATGAACTGTGGTAACATAAAGATACCTTCAATCATATAAAACTAGAAACTGGGACTGTGTCTTTTGTCATGTATTCAGTTTAGGCATTGTCATCACATTTATATGATCTAGAAATAAGGTACTAAATAAGAGGGGGTTTTGTTGTGGTTTTGGTTTGGTTGGTTGGTTTTTTTTCTGTGTGTTTTTTGTGTGTGTGTGTGTGTTTTTGTTGTTGTGTTGGTTTTTTTTTGTAATTCAAAGCTTAATCAGTTTAATTTACCTTATAGATAGTGGAATTTGTGTATATCTTTAAGAAGGAAGTTAACAAAATGTGGAATTATATACCCCAAATTGACTTGTGATTTCGAATTTAAAGAATACGAATCTTCTGGTAATAAGTATACCTAAATAATATATCTGGTATTCCAGTATTCACCTTCAATGTTCGAGATCACCAATGAGATCGCAAAAATTATTATGTGGAGTACTTTGCATAAGAGAAATATGTCTGGTTTGGAATCCAGCTGAGGTGCTTTGGAAATATGCCCTCTGACAAGCATCATGCCTCAGGTAATACAAGTCCCCAAATGTATCAGGATCAACACATTTGTAAACACATTGTTAACATGTTCAACATACTAGAGAATTTACAACCAAATAAGTCAAGTAGTAGACCCTGTTCTTGTTCTCATCATTAGACTTATCAAAGAAGCAGAGACATGCATAGAAACAAATGTTTTGATTTACCAAAGTGCTTCCTTTGCCCAAGTATCATGTTCAACATGTTCTGTGGGGAGGTATGGGGGGCAACACTTAGCTGACCTCACCTTTTAAACTTAATGTGCCTCTGTTAGGTGACTGAATTATTTGTCCATAGCTTCAAATCTTTCCCTATATTTCAGATATTTGAATTACCTTATATCTGTCCTATAGATACTTATGGTAACAACCATAAAATTCCACACAGAAAGAAACAAAATCTTTACATTTCCACCCATTGCTCTTCATTCACATCTGTCATCCTCAGTCTCTTAGCCTTGAGGATACCACTATCCATCTCTACACTTCTTAGGGCCCATTTTTGGATGATGAATTAAGCTTCGTGACCAGAGGGATATAGTTTCACATTACTGCTTAAAATAAAGATTGTTTTGATGAGGTGTAGTCTGTCTCATAGACAGAATGAAACCGCAGTTCAATTTCAGAGAAGGGAACTATGACAATGGGAATATCTTTAGGGAAGGTGAGAGTTTGTGGCTTTCGGCTCTTTGAATCCATGCCACTAGTTATTACTGCTGGTTTGGTTAAACAGGTCATAAAACAAAGTGTCCTTGTCTGTGACAGGCAGACAAGGTAAAAGTCTTACAGGTTCATGCACTTAAGATTGGTTATGAGGTTTTGTTTCTTGATCTTTGATGATTACACTAAGGTTTAGCTAATTAAACAAAGGAAAACTGCAGGAAACACCTTAATTATTTTTTTCTTTAACTGTCTCAAAAAAATCCTGTAATAGTTTTTACATTTGAATCAAGTTTTGCAGCAAACATATGGTCATAACAGAGAAATCATTCTAGTCAATAAAGCCCTGAGCTAAGCCCAAAATAATTTGATCATTTGTAAATCATTGTCACTTGAATGTTTTCTCAATATGGCTTAATTATAATTCAACACAATGTTAAGCTTCTGGGAAAAGGCCTCCATTTAAAGGTACTTCCTGGGAAAAGTGGGAAATTGAGAGCTCTCAGCTAGCATTGCACTTTATTATTCATGTATAATTCTTCTGCACCACTGAACATCTGCTAATAAATTTGATTCAAGTTTCCATGATAGCTTTTACCCTCATCATTCAATATCTGCATGAGCTTTTGTATCTGATGAGAATTGATGTTATTTACTTATTGCTGAGAATTCTTACCCTATTAACAATTTAGCCCATAAAGTCATCAGGTAAATTAAAGATGTTTATAAAAAAAACTTTCCCCAACTGAAAAAAAAAATAATAATAATAAAAAATCGTGATTTAGAAGAGAATTTGTGTAGATTCCCTGGAAGCTAACTGACAGATGGTCACCTTGGCAGTATGCTGCAGTAGTGCAATCAAACATTTATTAAGAATTTCTGATGCAGAAGGTGATCAAGAGCATCTGAAGCTATTACCTCTAACTTCAAGTTTTGTCACTCTTCCTTTCCTTTGTGCCTCCCCATTTATAGATAAGGTTAAATCCAGATCAAATATAAAAACTCCTTTGAACACCTACAGATCTGTCATACTGATTTGGTGTATGACTTTGTTCCATGTGATACAGTTATTTTCCATTGGCTAGACCATGGAATTGAGGGTTCAGGTTTCCTGAGTCCATTCTGAGGTCTCCCACTAAATCACTGTCTGGCTTTTAAGAAGTCATTAAGATTAAGTTTATCAGAAATGCTTACCAATGTTGCTATTTAAGCCAAATACTTATTTGTTCCAAGCATTATATACCCATAGTGGGTGAATCTGCTTAATATTCCTAGCCTTAATCTCTGTATATGCATCTCCTCAACAAATTTTATAAATGCAGTAAGACCACTTATTTTGTACAGTTATGTAACATAATGCTTTTGAATCTCTCAGAAACGCTTAGTAGAAAGTCCTGAGTATAAAATCAGACTTCCAGGATTGTACATGATAAAAAGGAATTACTAAACCAGAAGTAGTGTACTAACATCAAATGCTGTTTGTCCACAAACATAATATAGAATAGAAAATATTAGCACACATAGGATAGGGCAGTGACAACTGAGTTCTATTTGCCCAAAAATGCATCAGGAATGGTTAGGTAAGGCTACAAAGGGGCTAGGTCAAGCCATCATACACCAGCCAGAGACTCACCAAGAAGGGAAATTCCAAGCCAAGAAGAGAGAGGATGTTTTCATTCCCTTTGCAGCAACTCTTCCTTTTCACAAGAGAAACAAAATCATGCAAGAATTGCAAACAGACATTGCCTTTCATCCTAATTACTTTACTTTATGGATTCTGTAACTTTTATTGTAAGGTGCAACCCAACAACCTTGAATATATTACATAAAATAATAATGCAATATTGTGGCAACAGTACTGATTGTGTCATGAAGCAGGAGATGTTAATTATTTGCTTATATTTTTATCACAGATTTTTTAATGTGAAGTAGTGCTGAAAAGGTAATGCATAAATTGCAGTATGATTTAGCATATTTCAGGTTTTATTCTGTTTCTCTTTCTATTTTCACTTTGAACTGCTCAGGCATTCTTTTGAAAACTTCTTTTATTCTCTTTTTTAGATTATTTTGCAAAACTGGCATGTTTGAAACACGAAATTAAAAAGCCAATTGAATTGATGATGATTCTATCCCTACTGACCCCAAGGCAGGCCATTTAGCCATCCTGTCCAGTACACATCTCTACATAAGCAATTTTTTTTCCTTTGTAGCATGTTGCAGTAGTTATTACATTATATCTCTGTTAAGATTACATTGCTACAGCAATATTATTAAGTTCATTTGATTGGATGACTTAACCTTTAAACTGTTCTACTCTTCAAAATTATTACTAGGAAAGAAATTGTGCAGTCATCTGAGATTTTATTCAGCACTGCTGATTTTTCATTTAATTTTATATTTGAGATCAAAGCACATTACTTAATAATAATGAACCAGATCAGATGGATGTCAGTCTACTCATACACTTCTGAATCTATTTTTTCTGTCCACAGCAGGCCCACTGATCCTAGGGTCAGCTTTTAGACAGAGAGTGTAGGCACCATATGACCTTTTCTATAATATAAGTATTGTTGCAGATATGGCACAAGAGGTCTGGATATAGTCTTTTTATGAAGTTTCTTCATTTGTAGTTTAAACTACCCATCTTACTTTCTCTGTCGTATTGTGCCTTTCTAGTGTATAAATACTTCATACTCATTTGTTAAACTGTAAATTAAGCATTAATTAATTAACCAGCCCACATTCAATGCTGACTCCATTGGTTCTCACATTTAGAGGACACCTGCAGAGCTTACTCATCCAAAATTTTTTTTTTCAAAATCTGGGGCAATTCACAAGGTTTCATTGTTGGACTTCATCAGATGAAAGTGAATCTAGAAGGACAGATCTCTAGTGGGCTTAATTTCCTGCTGCCTTACTCCTACAGGCAATGACATTTATGCAAAGCACAAAAATTACTAAATCAGAATGATAGCATTCTATACCAAATTTCCACTTGGGTACATTTTTATCTATGCAAAGGTATGAGTATTCAGTTTCTTTTTTCTTTCTTTGGTACAGTTAAAAGAAGAAAGTGAGAAGACTGATTTTCTTAACAGGAGCTTTATAACATCTTTAAACTAAGCAATGCACTCAGTTTATTACAAAATGAAATCCTGCTGCATCTTGTCAAAATGGAGGAAAGGTTGAGTCTACAAATACTTACACCTATATGAAACATTTTCATATATTTACCAGCACGAGTTCTTCCTCTGAGATTTCTATTATTATGTTCACAGCCAGTTTATGTCCTTTTTGCATTATTTCAGTGGCATAGGGCATTGAACTGCTGGAAACTGTTATAATTTGTCCTGGCTATTGCAAGGAATTAAACATTTCCTCTTTTCTCAAAAAAAAAAAAAAAAGTGTTTTATTTATATTTGTCAAAAATTGATAGTGGAGGATTTATGAGGGAACAATCCCTTCTGTTTACATATCTGGCATTCTGGAAATCAGTTACTTGTAACTACAAGCAATTATGATAAAAATGCAATCTAGGAAGGTTTCTAGCAGTAATGATAATGAAGCAATGAAATAGATTGTCTGGGGACATTGTGGGTTCTCCAGTACTGAAGGTCTTTAAGAATAGGCTAGACGAACATCTGTCTGGAATGTCACAGCACAGACACATCTTTAGCAGGGAAGTAATATAACACAGTGCCTTTGCTTAAGGTCAGCCTCCCCCAGCACAATGGTACTACGCAAAAATAGATTGTAGTTCCACTGTACAAAATGGGACCAGCTGCATGGACTCTTCACAGGTCACTGAGAATATCTCTATATGCAATAATTTTGGTCTGACATGTAGAATGGTTAAGCAGTGACAGAAGCTTCATGGATATGCACTTTCTGCAGTGTGAAGGGTTTTTTTGCAGTATGGTAGTGCAGAATGATGCAGGAGGGGCAGAGGTGCTGTCCCACAGCAGAGATATTCAAAGCACATTTTTGGCTCTTTACTACACCCATGCTGTAGTCTTACAGTAACAATGAAGGCATTACTCTGTAGCAAAGAAAGGCCATGAGTGCCTTCTGAAAGGCTACATGCAGTGTTAGTGTGTGGGAGAGGACAAGTCTCTGCAGCTGCAAAACACAGCCATAACATTCCTTTGTAGGCCATGCAAAGTCTCTGGGTTTTTTTCCTGCTAGGTACAAGCCTAGGGAAGGGAACTCAAAGTGGTTAAATTAGATATTGGGTGAGGAGGAGTGCCTCTCTACTGCCAGGAGAAGGTGACTAAGTGGAGATAATTCTCATTAAGTCCGAACTGCTGTATAGTTTTACAAAGAGTTTAGATTGTGTAATAGTCATTGCTTCATATTTCTGCTCCTGCACCACTACCTCTTTCCTCAGCCATCTTGTATACATATTGGCTCATTGGGTGCTAGGTTAATAGGATGATACAAGTTAAAATTAACTTTTTCATTTAAAGTTGGGCTGTTTTAACTGATTATTATCTGCCCACCAAAGACCATAACAAATATTTCCTCTATCACAAGTGGGAATGCCTGTAGGGAGATACAGCCAGCAAGGGGGAGAAAGAACCAAAATACCTTTAAAATCTGTGAAGTAACAGCATTTACTTCCTTGAATCCATTCCAAAACTTCCAGTTACTGTCCCTTATGTCCCATATATCTGCTCTGTGAGCTTTTTAATCACTAATGAAATTGCTTCGGTCAAATGCCTGTAATTCAGACTCATTGCATCAGACCAAGAAGCTTAATTCTCATGAATTAGTGGATCTCAGTTCCACTGATATTTCACTGAAGTCATTGCAGCAGTAAAAATTATATGAGAGCAGAATTAAGCTCTGTCCTAAACTATTTATTTATTTACTGTGTACAAACTTTAAGGCATTTATTACTTACAGATACAGACACACAAAATATAATATGTTTATTTTTGTGGAAACTCTGTTCATGTCATTATTTGCTTGTTCAAATATAGTCTGGGACTGCATTCAACAACTAATACAAGAAAGATCATTTAGAACTTTTTCCTTAACATTTATTTAACATGAAGAGTCTCATTGTCTTTGACCAGCACTTTGCAAACATTTTCTCTAATCTTATCTGAAACCTTTGATTTAATTGAAAAAAGTCACTGTAAACAAATGTCATTTTTCTTGCATGCTTTTGTAAAAAAAAGTAATGTAATTAAGACTATGCAAAACAAAGAAAAAACAACAATGATAATAAAAATAATAATAACAAAAAAAAAAAGGCATGCAAAACACCTCTTGAATGCCCAGGCAGAACAAAGGCAAGTGCATGACAAGTAGGTGACCTGTAGGTGATCTAATTACATTCTGGTGGTTTGAGGCAGTGGAAGGAATAAAGGAAGAAGGGAAGGAAAGAAGGAAGAAGAGGTTGTAAGTACCAAAGGGTTATTCATAACAAAATAACCGTGCAGCACTTTTATCTTAATCATTTCTCAAGATTTTTAGTTAAAAATGGGTCATGGGCTTAGTGGAACACCACTGAACAGGTTTTCTGCTGAAATCTATTTCTGTATCATTAATGCTACAAACAAAAAGAAAATACAAAAAATCCACCACCTTTACTTTTAAGTGTTTGTTGCAAATTATGGTATAAAACAGGAAAAAAATCTCAGGGGGAATCAGTGGGGGTCATTACATTACCTGTATTGTCCACAGGTAAAGGATCAAGACTCTAAACTAGAAGCCACTGGCAATTCTCTCTTTGACTTTACTCATCAGCAAAGTTACGTCTTTTGAATCCTCAAAGTTAATACCAACAGTGATCACTGCTATGCTGTCACCTATACAGGACAGTAGCTCTTCTTGGAGGTAGAAGAAAGAACTCCTGCTTAGATTAGATTAAAGACACAATGCAAAAGAATTTATATGAACAGCTTCAAGATACACAAGCCTTTTTCTGCCTTTGTAAACTACAGGACATTTGAATGGCATTAGATAGTTGAATAGTGAGCCAGAACACAGACATACTGATATTCTTTTTGTGTAAATGCCTAGGAAAAGGCTTTTCCCATCAAAACAGAACCACAAGAAAAGATGCAGAGTAGTTTATATGTCATCTATATATAAGATCTTTCCTCCCCTCTTCAATGTGGTATGAAAAAGGTAATATGATCATTCTGTGAGCACAGAGTAAAGATGCCAACATGATTTCTCTCAGAAAACATCCTTTTGTTAAAATAAGTGACTACATTCAAGAGTCTAGGCAGCTAAACCCCACTGAAATTCAGGACACAGTTGTCAAATGACTGCAGGAAAAGAACAACAGGAAAGAAGTTTTCGGACCTAAAGTAGGCCTTGAATGACAGAAAACAAGGAAGCTCCCTTAACCATCTTATTGTGTGTAATCTATGTAATTAGTCTCCCCAGGACCATGTATATTTATATATTTTATATTTATAAATCGTAATTATGCACAAGGAGAGGTGGAAGGAATATTCTACTATGTTTAAAAGAAAAGTCAATGAACTTTTAAAATTCAAAACTGTGCTTTCACTTAAATACCATTTTCAAGAATGTAATGTTATTTTTTAAAAAAAGAAAACAAAAAAACTGTGTGGGGTTTTTTTTGTGGGGTGTTTTTCTTTGTTTGATTGTTTTGGGTTTTTTTTTTTTTGTTTTTGGTTTTTGGGTGTTTTTTTCATTAGTAAGACTTCTACAGTAAATACACTTCTCTAATCTGGACAGGGCAAGACTTGAAGTCCCAGAGAGTGATAATCTTTACCAGTCTTTAAATTCTTTTTTTTTTTTTTATTGTCACATCTTTATTAAGGACAATGTTGCAGTCTTTGCTATATATGAACAGGCCATGGAAGTGTTTCTACAATGTGCACACATTGTAGTCCTTGGCAGGTTTGACATTCTTTCATTTCCTAGGACTTTTTGTATAGCTAATATCCAGTAAAAGGGCAGACTTATAACCCCAAAGAGAAATACACCCTTGGTAATTTTGCTAAGTTTATTATTTGACAGCAGCAATAGACACCTAGAAGAAAAATAGGCACATCAACTTACCATTTTCAGAAACATTTCCGTTTGCTAGTGCTTCGCCTGGATTCTGCCTGATTGAATAGATTAGGTCATACAGACAGCATATGTTCTGCTAACAAACACTGTGGAATCACTTAGGCAGATTGCAGATGCAAAGAGAAACAGGAGACTTCAGAGGGAAAGAAGTATCATCAACAAATTCTCCTAAAGAAAAAAGAAAAAAGTTCCTATTTTCTTGCACTTCTTTACTTCTACTCTGCTTTCAGCCATATTTCTTTCCCCTGAAAGTAATTCTTTCTCAAATTGCTTTTCTCATTTGCCAGTTGAATTTGGATTTTTCAATCACTAAAAGCTGTTATTTCAATTAGCTTTCTACTGTTAGCTATAGTATCCTTAGAATGGCAGTTCTGAGAAGCCTTGACAGGTAACACAGAGAAACAGCTTCCCTGTCTACAAACTACATTTAATTTTTTGACTTTACACAATTTTGTAAGCTTCAGTAAAGCACCAGATTTTGCTTTTGTCTACATTTCTGAGAGCTATGGTACTTCAGTTGTTCTGTGGCCATGAAGCAACATTAATAACAAGATGAGTGCCACCAATTTTAGCATTTTTCCTCTCTCTCATCCCTGGAAGACTAAACTGTTGAAATGCAATGTAAATTTTGCTTCCACTTATCTTGTTCCTATTAGTGGTGAATAGCTTATTACTATACAAGTGAACCACTGAAATTTCTTGCCTATATACATCCAGTGTGAACAAATATGGCATGAACAAATATTTATTAGTCTTGATAGCACTATATCAAGTCCTTTGTTTGTACTTAAGGATTGAATTTTTGATAAGGATTGAATTTTCAGAAGCTGATCTATATCACTTAACTTGAAACTTCCACAACAAAGACTCCTGCATGTCAAGTATTGTCACTAGGCTCCTTGCTTAAAGCGAAATAGATGCTCTAGGGAACATGGTTCTGAACAATTTTAGACAGCATCTTTAGGATGAAATAAACTGCACCACAGAACTATACCTCTTTTCATTGACTGGAAGAGAATATTAAGGAGACTGACTTAGGTACCAACCATTGCTATCTAGAGAAAGAGGTTATATGGATCCCACAACTGATTTGTAAAAAGGTAGGTGTGTAGTCTAAAGGCCAATGTCAGTCCAATCTTCAAAATGGGCAAGGAAGACCCAGAAAGCTACAGGCCAGTCTGCCTCTCCTGCATCCCTAGAAAGATGATGAACAGCTCATTCTGGGCATCACCTCAAGGACCATGAAGGAATAGAGGGTTATCAGAAGTAGTCAGCATGGATTCACCAAAGGGAAGTAATGTCTGACTAATCTGATAGCCTTCTATGAGAGAATGACTGGATGGGTAAATGAGGGGAGGGCAGTAGTTGTTGTCTTCAGTGACTTCAGCAAGTCTTTTGACACCATCTCCCACAGTATCCTCATAGACAAGTCGAGGAAGTGTGGGTTAGATGAAGGGGCACCAGGGTGGATTGAAAACTATCTGGAAGATAGATCTCAGAGGGTTTTCATTAATGACACAGAGTCTAACTGGAGGTCCATAACAAGTGAAGTTCCCCAGGGATCACTGCTAGGTCCAGTACTGTCCGATATTATTCATCAATGACCTGGATGAAAGGTTATATACTGTTCATATACTCTGAGATCACAACAAATGGAAATGAGTGAAGAACATCCTAATCTAAAATACCAGCAAAGAACACATGCCTAGAGTGTCATAAAACACTTCCTATTTTAGCATTTTTACTAATTATAATTGTGAAAGTGAAAGCTATTTTAAGGCTACTTCATGTGGTACTTCAAAATAACCACAGAAATGTCTGCAAAGTTGCTGTCCTGATGTTTAAAAATAGTTTTCAAGGTTGCATGGTCAGGTAAATTGTTGCAAAAAATACAGACATTCCTGTAACAGCAAATTAAAGACTTTTTCAAAATTCAGCCTGCAGCAAAATCATCTTTCTAGCCATCTGAATCTCATTACATCTTATGCATCTAAGTATCTGAAAGAAGAACACTAATAATCAACACAATATTAGATTAGTATTAAGAATCAGAAGTGATCTTAATGGCCAAGAAGACTATCATCAGACATATGAGCAATGGCTATTTTTCAAGGTTTTTACCTAAGTGAATCAACCTACAGAGTTCTGAGAATATTTTATAACATTTCAGGCCCTCATTCAGTAGTAATTTACATATATATTCCACTCTACACTTCTGAATATTCCCACAAGGCTCCTTCAGATGATTCACATCACATCTATTAAATGTATCAGAATATATTTCTCCTCCTTCGTTCTTTAGTATACTTTGTTCAAGTTAATTCAGCAGATCATTTCTTGGAAAAGAAGTCATAATCAAAACAAAGTCTTTTAACTGAAGTTTAATAAAGTTTAATGAAGTTTAATAAACACATCCAGCATTCATCACAAAGCAAATAAGTAACTGACAACACTAAAAACTAGACTGAAATTGTAAGATCTATGCAGAAAATCAGGACACTTCAGGGAGTATAAAGAAAGAAAATAAGATAAAAGTCCTGATAAACTTCACCACTTACAGACCCTACACTGCCGACAGAATAGCGAACTGGTAATTAAATAAGGCAAGCCTGGTAGAAGCTAAAATAAGAACCAGTGCATTTCAAATCTTATGATCAAAACAAACTAAATGTAAATAGTAAAACGGACAAGAAATAATAACATTTCCAGAAAGTGTTTCAGAGAAATTCTCTTTTAATTCCATACACTACAACTTCAAAATAAATATTGAGAGTCCTTTGCTGAATAAAAATGCCAAACATAATCTTGCATCATTTCCTTCTATTTGTCTTCCCACCATATGGGGGTTATAAACTGTTCTTCTATAAAAGCGAATGATCCACAGTAATCTTGTGGCAAGTTTCATCAGAATAATCATCTGTTATCATGTGTTGTGAATAATGAGGCCACAGATTGATTTAGTGCAAATCCACAGATACATTTCCACATGTTCAATCAGAAAGAGTCAATGCTTTGATGATTTGTGCTACGGAGTGACTTTGTTTTCTACAAACTAACCATATTCAGAACAATACTATTCAATGCGCACACCCCTCCATCAATAGCATCAAAACATTTTACATCAGTACAAGACTCAAAAATCCTCTTATGCCACAAAGCTATGTCATCTGCCATCTTAAAAGGAATATCTATTTATTACAGCAGCTGAGAGAGAACTTGCCACACACTGACTGTTTTAATCAGGTCAAAGCATGGTAGTTTGTGTAAAAAATTATGTGTTTATACATATGTATGCATGTACACATAGATGTGTGCCTATATACTTTATGTATACACAGAGTTACATTTCAATGTGAGTGTGATTAGTACTTCACCACAGTCACCGAGAACAGAGCAAAGCGACATGTATAACTATTAGGAAACATGCATTTCAGATTTTCATATGTGGAATGCTGGCTTTTCCTTGAGCCTCTTTTATACCATATACTGACAAGCCAAAATACTTGAGGCAAAAAATATACCAAGAGGAAGGCAAACTATGTTGACTAGAGCTCAATTACAAAGAAATTATCTCTAGGAGAGTCATGCTCCTGAAATGTCTGAACAAACAGTTTAAGCAGTCAGTTTAGGCCAAATAGCTCCAATGTTTGAAAATATAAGAAAAAATTAAGTACTCCTTTAATGCCACAAAATGTCTTCACTTCAAAACATAGCATTGTGGTGACATCCAAGCTCAGAATGACATCTATAATCCCATGAGTTGGTCTTTGACTTCTACAACAGTTGGCAAGAATTTTCCAGATTCATAGAGACAAGAAACCAGCTACAGCTTTATCACCAATGTTTAGCTACCAATGGTTGCTGCTTAACACTCACATTCTTAGGCATGTTCCTAAAGTGAACTAGGCACCAGAAAAAGTAATGAGCTATCTGTAAGTCTAGGTCAAATAGGACATGATGAGACAGGTTTAGCACGACCAATAGCAACAGCCTCTGCTTTGAGGACTGAGGCTAGAAGGAATTTCTGTACTGTGCCAGCAAAGGTGTAATATGACCAAGGCTGTCACATTTTTAATACTGTGGGAAATTTATACCAAAGTATCTTAATCTGTTAAGGATAAAATTTAATGATTACAAGTCCTATAGATAGGTTTCTATCAGTATTAGTCATAGTTTAAATAAGAGCTTGGAGTTTTGAGAAATTAGAAATGGAGTATTAAAAATGCATGAAATAAAATTTTCCTGTTCTTGTCACAGAAATTATTAAAAAGATGACATTTAAATGTATATTTTATTTTTTTATTACTGTCTGGTTTTCTATATAGTTTGCCATTTTAGCTAGGCATGGACCAAAGACTTATCAAGACATAATATTCCTTCCCCCCCGCCCCAGTAAATAAAATCCCAAACCCCTAAACAGTCCTTTAACAGTCCTGGAGGTAAAGGAAGAAAAATGATGTAAAGTACCATAGTTACTTTCTTTAGACCTTGAAAATCAGAATAATTTAATTTGTAGATTTTAATTATGTCCCAATTTTCCACATTTCTTTTCAGCACTATTGCTTAGAAACAACGTGATTAATTTTAGTACAAGACAATTTCCATGAGCTTTCAGATTTTTTTTTCACTGTATAGAATAGATCCTTTAAATATTAGAATATAAGAAGTATACTTAATCCGACTAAACCTATTACCATCTACAAGGTGTTAGCATATTTTTTAAAATTCATTCTAAAGGCCCAGTTCAAAAAATAAGACTTGTTTGCATGGTACAAAGTCTGACAAAAAAACTACGACGATTTTATTATAGGTTGTTCTTTGATATATTAACAGTTAATTTAATATTTTTTCAACATGGGATCTGGGGTTTAATTGCTTATTGCTTTACCAAGCTTAAAGCCATTATGCTGAAATTTGCCGTGGCAGGACTTTGATTCACAACAGACACCAAATTTCACTAAATGTTAACAACTGAAGAATGACAGCTTATCCCCTATTACTACTACCGCTTACGATGTCATCTTATATGCAATTAATGATTTTATTTTTTTTTAAGCTTTTTTTAACATTTAAAACATAGATAATAACATTCCACAATCTTGAAAGGACATGTGAAATTGGATTTGCAGCTGTCTGGGAAGTCCTAAGACAACATGCTGATTAATTTAAGAACAAGAGCTCATTTCTCCACAGATAGAATTTGAGGAAAGGCCACTGATTAATGCATGATACTCTGAGCTTCAGATAAGGAAGGAGTCTCATGGAAAAAAGTAGCATGTGATCACTTTAATTACAATGACAGGAAATTAACAGATCCTAATTAAAGTTGCAGAGGCAACCAGTTTTTCTTAATGTTGAAGAGTTTGCCTTTGCAAACTTACTAGTACTCATGCATCATAAGGTTTTTTTGAATATGTATTCCAGGACTACAAATTATTCCTCAAATGTTTTACATATAAAATTTGCAAATTGGAACAAAATGTCTCTCTGAGCATAGATTCATAAATGCATTTTGTGCTACCTCAGCTAAAAGAAGTCCCCATTTGATTGGCCAGTATTTCTGCTACCTTCTATAATAAAGCGTAATAACACTAGATATTTCCTGAATTTAAAGTCTGTTACCAATGGGCATACTAGGTCAGTGTATCCAACTGAGGGAGTGGAAGAAAAGGAAGAAGGGTAAAATGGAGAAAGTTATTGACTTACCAGTCAAGTTATTTGATTTGACCTCCAATCTCATCTTCAGTGTTCTCCAGGGACTCTGGATGAAATAATACGTGGTCCCCACTTGCTTTTTATCTTTCTTTCAAGCATGAGGAACTACTAGCTTAATAGAACAATCTTGAACAGCATTTTATACGCAAAAGCTTTGTCATTCTTTGCTAAATAGTGTCCATTTACTGAGTTCAAAAAGTTTATTCAATATTGTAAGAGCCCAGCTATTGTGTGCCTCAAACCTTGTGAGGTGATAAGGTCTGGAAAGACCTGTCTGGAGGGAAGACGTGTTGATTGATCCCAATGTCTCTGTGCCCCTCCTTTGACTCCTTGCAGATATGCCTTAACAAAATTAAGAGATAAATTCTGCATAGGTGGGTCTCTGTCTTTTCTTTAGTTAAGTGCTCCTGCTGACTGTGCCACAGAGGAGGTGGATAGCAGGTGCCACACTACTTCTAGCTTATGGAGCTCATGCAAATCAACACCACTTCCTGTGGAAACTGGGAATGCACCCAGATATCTCAAAGATATAAAGGGAGAGAAAAATATTGATCTGTGTGCACCCACCACCATCTAACTGAAGACTTGCACTGATCCAGTGAGACGTTACTGGATTCAGAGGTGGTGACAAATATTTTTATCTTTCTCTTATTCAATCTCTCACTCCATCTTCTCCTCTTTTCTAATAACTCTTTCTCTTCTTCAAAATTTAGTCGTACCATAAAATAATCGCCTACAAAAATTCACACTTTTATCCGTACTGTTCCATTAGGAACTAATAAATTGTTCCTCGGAGTCACTGGCGTGCAGGGACAGCCTTTTTTGGGGGATCACAAAGATTCACCTCCCTCGTTGTCCACTGAGTGGAATGAGACAAGTATCTAATACCATTTTTAGTATATCATTAAGCTAACTTGTCTAAAACAACTTCTCCGTTATTCCAGGTCAGGTGAATTATTCGTAGCTGATTTAGCCATTCATACACTGAATACTTTTAGGGACCCACATAAGAAATGCAGCCTTAATTCCTATTTTTGACCATGAAGACTAGCTTACCTGGATATTTCCCTTGAAACAAGTGGAGTATTAAAAGTGGATGTTGTGAATGTATTCATCTGTATAGTTAAACAGTTTGGAGGATTCTTAAACTTAAGTGTCTGGTCTCATTTGAGACATCCTGTAAAATTCAAAGCACATATGTGCACCTGGTGGATTTGCACAGGAATTAGAGGACATCTGTGCTCTTTAAATGCATCACCTGCAAAGCAGGTGACATAATCTACATGTGGATGTGTGAGTGACTGAATCATGAGTAGGAGCTTCTGTATGGTTCAATGTATTAATTTAGAATATAGAAAGATGCCTTTGGAATACACCTGTAAAGAAAATTAATTTAATTTATATTATATAAACATTTTTACTGAAATGTAAAATAAATATTTAAATTAAGTGTTATTTCAACAGGTTTGGGGTTTTTTTTTTTCTTAATGTGAATGAAAAAAAAATAAATTTACTCTTTGAAAGGGGCTTTTGGGGAGAAAGAGCAATAAATTGCAGATCTTCACATTATGACCTACCAGAAAGAATTTGAATCAATCTATTTCTTTATGCACAATTTAGAAGGTTTAGTTTGTTCATATCTGTCACAATATTATTACATTAAGCACCTAGATGACCAAATTAGAGTAATTCGATTTTGAAGTTTAAAATCTGATTCTCCAGATCAGTTTAAATCAAAGGAAAAGTTCTGAGGAAAACATATTTCTGACAGACATATTATAGGAGCAGAGCTGACGAGAAAACTTGAAAGAAGTACGAAAATTCTGCTTTTATCCAACTAAAAAGAAAATTGAGGGTTTCAAGGCAGAGTTCGCCCTTTCTCTTAATAGTGTAGGTCTTTCTTGAAACATAGTTGCCTCAATATGTGATAGTCCCCGAAGAAAGAAATGAAGGTTGTATGTGTATGAAGGACTCCAGTTGTTGGAGGGGAAACTACTTGCTATGAATAATATTTCTGATGCTCTTTTAACTCAAATAGCACAAAATCATTGAGCTACCATTACAAAGAGGTGTTTTCCTCCTGCGCTGATAAAAATGTGCAAAGTTACCTTGATAGGGTGCTAAGACATTCCCCACTGAATTCTTCTTCTGTCAAGGTTGCCATTAGTTCCTATTATTCTACACTAGAAAGACTTTAAGAAGTCTAGGGACAACACCTCAGTGAAATACTGACGGGTTTCAAATTATTTCAGATAATATCTCCAAAATAAGTTTTTAATAGACATAAGGAATGAACAGTTAGGTCTGTATTTAATTCTGAGGTCTCTCCATACTCCTCAGTGTCAGTTTTAGCAGCAGAAAGATAAGATTATGCTGAATCATAATCACAGGGTAGCAGTTCAGGATTACAGTCATCTGATAATTATGTCAAAGTGCAGAGCAATGGAACTTCAGAACTAATCCAAGCTTACTTCACCAATTTCCAGCTACAAACTTCCTGATTATCATCCTGTCACTAAAAGCTCAGCCTAATATTATTGCATAAAATGGCCCACAACAGCCTGGCACTCACGGAAAATAAGACTCCATCACATGTCCGTTTTATGTGTGCTTTAATAAAACTGATAAATAATGGACATTTACTCTTCTGCAGAGCTGAAGATGCCAAATGGAGCTGACAGGCTAGAGACTAAGATATCAGAGTCCAAATGGAAGCAGATAACTTGTTCAGAGTCTTCAGATATAAGACTACGTGGACATGGCAATTGCTTTCAGTTCAGTAAAAGCAAGGAAGAACATCATTACAGAAATAAGCCATTATTACTATTCTGTGATATATAAATATGCTTCTTTAGAAATATATATATATAAAAAAAGAAATTGTTTTAATGAGACATTCAAGAACTGAAGTGCAATTAAAAAATAAATAGAAACCAAAGAGACTGAAGTAAAATTTAAGGAAAGAAAAAAACCCAACATATTTCAGTATTTAAAAAAAAAGAAAAAGGGATCAAAAACTATGAAAAGAAATTGGTTATTAGAAAGTCATCAGCTCTCAAAATAAAAGTTGATGTAGAAATAGGGAGAAAATTCAGGTATAGATAGTCTTTTTCCAAGTAAACATGTGTAGTATACAGTATGTATAAAAAGAATTATTGATAGATTTTGAGAGTGGACCACATAGGACACCATTTTATCATCCTAATAGAAACACTGCTTCTGGATATCACAGTATGGTGATAAGCACTCTGATTATAAAGCAAGCAAGTGATAAAAATTAGACCACAATTTCAAGAAATTCCAAACAGACCTCTAGTTAGATTCAAATAAGGAGTAGAGCTGTTCAGATTTCATTTATAACATTTTACAAAACTCTTGCCTTTCTCCAGTAGCTGTTTTCCATATGGTCATCTTTTTTGTTGATATTGTTCTTATTCCTGGTAGATCAGTCAAACATTTTAAACATAAAAAGCAAAATGTATAAGCTTATAAAATAACAGTAGCACTAACAGAAATAAATATATAAAAAAAAGTAATGAAGTTGTTTGATAATTAATAAAATAATAGCTATCATCATAAAGTAGGTCCTGTGGATGCACAAATACACCTTTTTTAGGAAAAGCAAGTTATCTGTAAAACAGAACAGTTGTAAAGAAAATAAAATGGTGGTGTGAAGAGAGATCTCTCTGTACTGCTGTTTTTAACCAATAAGTAAGATATATGTAACAAAGGAGAGCACTTTGATCTTTTTAGATTATTGTTCCTCTTTCCAGAGACAGTTTCTACGATAAACAACATCTTCAGAGATTCCTGATGTGTTTTTTACCTCCATATAGAGTTTTCTTCTTCCCATCTGTAAAAAAACACATTAAAAATAAAATAAAACACATCATTTCTGCAACTGCACACTAAATAACAGGCTAAATGGCTTTAATTTAGGTGACAAATTGGTATAATAATGTAATGTTATCCCCAGAGACTGTCTCAATGAACAACTGACCCCTTGGAAAAGGAAAAGTTATAATCACTTTTTTCTTTGGAAATCTCTAACAACTTGCCTTGAACTTTATTTATTTTTTCTTCTTTGTTGTTAGCATCCCAGTGGAGTGACAATGCATCCAAAATCACATCTGTGGACTACTGAGAGCTTTAACATTGTTTACGTTGGTTCAGTGTGTGAACTTGTGGATGTTTCTGAACTTCAAATGTCTTGTAATACAGTGATTGCAATCAGAAGGAAATGATTTCTCAGCCCTGTTCTCTTTAATATCTTTATCAATTACCTAGGCAAGGGAATCAAGGGCACCCTCAGTAAAATTACAGATGACACCACGTTAAGCAGGTGTGTTGATTTGCTTGAAGGTAGGGAAGCTCTACAAAGGGATCTGGACAGGCTGGATTGATGAGCTGAGGCAAATGGTATGAGATTCAACAAGGTCAGTTGCTGGGTCCTGCACTTGGGCCACAATAACCCTCTGCAATGCTACAGGCTTGGGGAAGAGTGGATGGAAAGCTGTCTGGCAGAAAAGGACCTGGGGGTGTTGATAGAGAACTGTCTGAATATGAACCATCGTGTGCCAGGTGGACAAGAAGATGAGCAGCATCCTGGCCTGTATCATCAACAGTGTGGTCAGCAGGAGTAGGGAAGTAATTGTGCCCCTGTATTTGGTATTGGTGAGGCTAATAATTCCAATATTGGTTTCAGTTTTGGGCCCCTCACTACATGAAGGACATTTTGGTGCTGGAGGGTGTCCAAAGGGCTCTTCCAACCAAAATAATTCCATGATTCTATGGTTCCCCCCCATTCTAACAACTGTTACTTGAATATACATTTTTACCTCTGATACTCGTTTTAACTACAATTTTTTTTTTTAACCAGTTAATGAGACATATATGAATTAAAAAACAATGTAGTGGCTGATCATATGAACCTGGCTTAACCCAGAACACCATCCCCAAAAGACTAGGCCAACCATCTATTTTCTGGCACCTGTAACAGGCTGTTCTTGCTTTGGGCTGCAGTAGCCAAGGCTAATGAGGATAGAGAATGAAAATGGAAGAAGATCCCAAATGAATTGCAAGCTATGTCAAATGATAATATGAAGAGCTACTACTTTCCTTTTAGAAGTGAAATTTAGGCATTAGCTGTGAATAAAGGCATGCATACTACTTTCTAAATTGGATGTGATTTAATTACATTCTATCCCATTTTCAATTCTCTGTCATTAGTTTTAGGTAAAAGGCTTTGAATTTCTGTTCTTCATAGCAGCTCTCTGTCACCTAAACGACCATGATTTCAAGTAAGTATGGATGTGCACAAAAAGGGGAAAAGCTAAAAATAATTTTTCCAGCACCTCAGTACCCTGTGACATACCTATGAACAAATTCTTCTTGGAGATGAACACTGATGTTATCAGTAATCATTTTGAAAGAAATTCTGACATAGCATTGATCTATCTCAATGCTTTGTCACGTCATTCATTCTAGTCAGTGTTTTCATGATCTTATTATGAAAAGGATGAGCCCATGAAGGAGAAGTCCTACTACCAAAGTTCACATAGCAGACAGAAAAGCTTCAGTCCCAGTGTGGGTGCCTCTGTCAGTCTTACTAATCCACAGGTCTCTGAGATGCCTTAAGGTCCCTGACTTGTTCAGAAGTTGTTCTTAGGCAAGGAATTTATGGAGATCTGCCTCATTAAGTATCTACATTCCTTAGCAAGAACTATATTCTCTGCTATTCTGATTAACTTTGGGCCTTTTTTAATTTTGTATTTATTTTTTATATATATATAGGCAGATGGAGTCTGGACCGTGAAACTTATCGGCATTTGCAAGAATAAATTCCAGCACATACTCCTCTTATTACAAAATCTACTCACATAAACCAGTAGACACCTGTCCTCCACATTTTTTTGTCCCCACTGACTACATTAAGTTCAGCCCAGGTTGCTATCACAACCTGTGATGCTATCACAAAGTCTCAGATGGTTAAAAAAAGGCAAATTTATAAGATGTAAATGCACATTACTTGCAGACATTCTGAAGCCTTAATTGATTGGGTTTGTTTTCATTTATGACTTTGAACTAAGAAAAATATTGTTAGTAAATGGTAAGAAAAAATGCTTAAAGCAACTTTTTTTTTTTTTAATAATTTGGGGTTTAAAAATATTTTTTTTACAAATAATATTTTTTAGGTGTCTTTCTTGTGAATAGTGTGTTCATGTCTGCTTTCATAATATAATGTCTTTACCTTAGCTAAATCACTAGTTTTCAAGAAGAAAAAAAAAAGGGATTGCTTTACTTTTAATGTGGACACTGGGAAAAAAATTAAGTGGTGGATAGTGATTACTACTTTTAATATGTTTTCCCTTCGGTGTCAATTATTTCAAATCCAAGTTTCAGTTATTTCTATAAAAGTGTGGTAGTCATTTAGACCATGAATACCCTTAAAGAGATCAAAGACTACCATAAGATTGATACATGCTGCAAAAATACATTATTTTTCTTTCACTTATTCTTTACAGACTCTCAAAGCAAAAGTCAGCAGAGCCTACTCCCAGCATTAAAAGTGAACAGTTTTGCCTCTTTAACTCTTTGGACTTTAGATTAGACCAAAACCACTGCAACATAAGATAAACTGCCTACAGGTAAGAAGCCTGAGAACACAGAAACCTATTTTCAGACAAGAAATTTAAACTTAATGATATACTGAAATGATATTTGGCTCACCAGTGGGGATAAAAGAGGTTGTTTAAGCTCTGGACTCTGCTGAGATCTGAGATTTGCTTCTGAGCCTTCAGAAAACTCAAGTCCTCGGAGATTTGTTTCCCTTATGACAAAAATACCTCCTGTCTTAGCATAGAATAAGCACAGCAATGTCAGAACTCCATCAAGTTATCATTGTCATCAACATTAGCACCTGTAGTTTTCAGGATGATAATGGTGATCCTCAGCATTCTCTGTTTCCAAAGTCTATTAATAGTGTGTTTGAATGCTTAAAAATCAGTAGACACTTTTAAAGACCTGGTTGCAATTTGTATGTATGAACTGCATGTTTGCTGCATGCAGCTGATGCTGCATGTAGGTAAAAGTTGTCTCTCTATCAAGGACTTTAAAAAACAGTTTTTATCTACCCAGGCAAACAAAGAGGCAAACAAAGGAGTTAAAGATTTGTAAAATATTGCTTATCAATTTAGTTAGGTGTTTTGATGACTATTAAGTATGTATAAAGGAAGCAATAAATATGTACATGATGTCTAAGGCAAGATAACTGTCCTTGAAATAGTCAGAGTGATTAGTTAGCAACTTCTAATGAAGAATTCTCCAACCTTGAAGAAGAAACATTCTGAATCATATGTACTTAGAGATTATACTGTTTTGCTTGGTTTGGTGCTGTCAGCTAAACAATAATTAGTGCTATCCTTACATGTACTAGCCTCATTATAATACTAAAGATCACACCCACAGGACAGTAGACCCCAGCCCAGGTGAAGACCCTTCCTCAGAGAGTAGGCATAGTATGAACAGGTAATTGTGTAACCGTATGTAAATTACTGGCCAATCAGTGTTTGTAGGAAGCTCTTGGAAACTTCCTATCTGATAACTTTGTGCATAAAAGAAGCTTTGAAAAGTGCCTACCTAGGTTTGCTAGCTTTATGGGAAACCACCCTGCACCCAGACTTGCACAACTTTTGGAATAGAACAGTATCTCGTCTCAGTGTGTGAGATTGGCTCATTGTACACCAGGTACACTACCCTGCTTTTTGGGATAACGCACAGTGTTTAGATAAAACAGTTTAGCTATATAATACTCCAAATGATGATACAGCTTATAGGCTGCAGAAATGTTTCTGAGAGAGAATCAGAAGACAAAGCTAGCATGGAAGATATATACTCACAAAGGATTAAACAGATGAGAAGAGGTCACTTGATAAAGGAGGAAAGAGAACAAATCCAGTAAGTCTCAAGATGTACTGCAGAGGGAAAAGAAGCCACTAAGTGCTGCACAAGTAAGATTGTGCAGATTTTAGGAAACCTTTGAATGCTTGTAAATCCTGTTTCCTGAAGAAATTTTAAATAGGGGTTATGAACAGCAAAAAATATTGGAAAATATTTCATTCAATAGCTAAAAATATACTTTATATATCAGTGGTAGGTTTTAAGGCTTCCTTTTTGTTTGAATCTATCGTTGCAGTTGTCAAATGGAACAGTTGATACTTAACCTTACCCTGAAACTGCATGTTACTTCCAAAAGTGATAACGCAATATATTCCATTTCCTTCTTTCAGAAACATCTTTGATATATGTAATTTTTACTGCAGTTACTGCAAGATTCAAGAATCTGTGTAGTGAGAATATCTTTCCTTTCTGACATACTGGACCAGCTCCTGTCTATTGCTTCATCCAGTCTTGCAAAATCCTATTAGCATAGCATTTCTAGAAGCCTGATCTTATACAGAATTGCTGTTCCACAAGACATCTCAGCATTTTAAAACATTATTATCTGATTTAGGAGAGGAAATTATAAATATAAATATAAATATAAATATAAATATAAAATTTCCTAGGTTCTCCAGTTATTCAAGCAAAGGGAAGAAAATATCTTCTCATACTCCTTAGGCAGTAATGTGAAAATACAGGCAGGCTCCAAGGTGACCTTTCTAAAGGACTATCCTTAAGATGATGGTTCTGTTGCAGAATCAGCATTTCTTTTTGAAATGAACTCATTTAAAAGTTTTGAGGTAATAAATAGATGTATTAGAAAGGTTTTTTTCCTCAGACTGAAACCTGATTTTCTTCATAGATGCAGAAAGAAAGCATGTATACACTCACAGCTATCTGACTGGAAAACTTAGCTAAGCTAACAGAAGATCAGTTTCAAACCCATAATCACTCTAGGCCAGCACAGCATCAAGCAAACCTTAAACATCTACACCGCTAACCAGTGTTATGTCCCAGATTGTTTCACTCTGCAAAATGATACATCTTTATGTACTACTTTTACTCTGACATAATCTGAAGTTTTCTTTTAACCACTTTTGCCTAATCTTACTAGAACTTAAAATAATAATAATAAAAATTAGAAAGTTAAGTTGTTTATGAAGAAAAATATATAGGGAAAAAAAACAGGTATCGTTTTGATGCACACAGATTGCAAATTCAGAGTAAGCAATTTTATAAAGCAAAAAAGGAACTCCTACCCCCTCAGCATGCCTCTGTTCAAGAGCAACAGCTTCCTACATAATCTGCCATCTGGAGAGCAAAAAGATGAAGACAGTGTGAAAAAGATCTCATTCAAACTATACTAGAAGATGCTAGAGATTGGAATTGTTTTTCCCAACTTCATTCATCTGTAAAAAAAACCCAACAAGTGTCTAAACAAAGCTATTATCTGGTCCCCCTCTATAATCAAGAGATAAAAAAGATTCTAGAGAGTGATTCACCCTATGTCTCACAAACACCTTGAGTTGGAAATGTTTGAATTTTGGTGCATATGTGCATTTTCTGCATGCAGCAAAAATCTTTAGGGAAGACTGTGACTGCTATGGCATAACTGTCTCTTCCGTTGTCTGAAAGCAATTCAGCTCAGCATCACTCCTGAAAAAAATATCAGCTGATACTATCAGTTACTCTCCAGTGTGTGGAAATTCTCCAGAGAGAATCCAGTGATTCTCACACAGATCTTTTAATGGACATACATTTGTATATGCATTTAACTTTTCTTTTATATTGCTTCCTGGGTTGTCCATGTACATAATTAGCCGTAAAAATATATCCTTGGGAAAACAAATTAGTAATAATGCCAGGTAAACATAAACATATTTACATAATGTAAAGGCACTTACTGCTGACTCCGAGACATCTAAGAATGTCACTGGGCAAAATTCATTTCATACTCATGCTGAATATCTTCTTTATGATGTCACAAGCATTAAGATCCTTCCCTCCCACTACAGAAGCAAGGCACGTACTTCTATATCACTTTCAACATGCTTTTGAAAACCTCATTAAATCAGAGAAGGGGACATTCAATACCCATGAGGAGGTAGTGTACCTCAAAGCAACAATTCATTAAGTAATCTTTATGTATAAATGTCATTAGTTTCCATCTCTTTCAGATGTTCCCCTTAGCCAACAGAACAAGTACAGTTTTCAATTTCCTAACATCATTCAGAAGCATTAATTCACCCATTCATTATGATACATATACAGTTCTATGATAGTTGAATTCAAAGGCTTAGAGTTGATGTAGGAACTCTAAATAGGTATTTTCAATAATCACACAGCTTATGGCAGGAGTAAACAATATGTGACAAATTGGCCTACTAGCACTTCGGTGACTGTCAAAACTAGATTCAAATAAGCACTTTGGTGTCTAGTAAACTTATTTGAAGTAAAACCCAATCGAATGCAGAAACTCTTGAGAACTATTTACCATTTGGTCCCTTGGTTTTACAGACATTAGTAAAAAAGTTGTGTCATTTTCTTTTATCGTGTGCTTTTAGACTCCAAATTACATGGGTGACTGAGTCCTTCCATAGATACGTAATCCTGACAAAAAGCTTTCTGTTGCTGTGTTTTTAGCATACATGTCTACTTGTCAGTCTCAATCCCTGTTGCTATGTTATCATAGCTATTCTGTTTCAGATGCTTCATCATCTTTGCCATTGTCAGGGTCAATGGTGTATCCTTGCTAGGGAAGCACATGGATTTGGTCTAGCTCAGATGGAGTTAATTTTCTTCATAGCAGCCTGTATGATGCTGGACTTTGGATTTGTGGCTAAAAGAGCATTGATAATACACCAGTGTTTTGGCTATTGCAGAACAGTTCCTGCACAACAACCAAGTTTCTTTCCCACTGTGAGACAGCAAATAGGCAAGGGTTGGGCATGAAATTGTCAAGGGACACAGCTAGGACAGCTGACTCAAACTGGCCAAAGGGATACTCCCCACCAAATAACATCAGGCTTGGTGATAAAAATAGGAAATGAGAGGAGGGGGTATTGACCAGGAGGGGTGAAGGAGGTAGTTTTCATAGAATCTTTGAATGCTTTGGGTTGGAAGAGGCCTTTAAAGGTCATCTAGTCTAACGCCCCTGAAGTAAGCAGGGGCATCTCCCACTAGATCGGGTTTGTCAGAGCCCCATTCAACCAGACCTTCAGTAATTCCAGGGATAGGCCATCTTCCACATCTCTGGGCAACCCGTTCCACTGTTTCACCACCCTCGCTGTAAAAATGTTCTTCCTTATATATAGTTAAATATACCCTTATTTAG
>VWZY01006886.1:471002-499929 GCA_013399075.1 Chloroceryle aenea
CAGAGTAGAGGGGCAGAATCACCTCCCTTGACGTGTTAGCCACCCTGATCTTGATGCAGTCCAAGATATGGTTGTTCTTCTAGGCTGCAAGCATACATTGCCAGCTCGTGTCCAGCTTTTCATCCACCAGGATTTCCAACTCCTTCTCTGCAGGGCTGCTTTCAATCACATAATCTCCCAGCCTGTATTGATACCAAAGTTTACTACTGACACCAAAAATTGCTCTGACCCAGGTGCAGGAGCTTGTACTTGGCCTTGTTTAACGTTATGAGGCTCACACAGGCCAACTTCTCAAGCTTGTCTAGGTCCCACAGAATGGTATCCTGTCCTGCAGGTGTGTCAACTGCACCGCTCATCTTGGTGTAATCTGCAAACTTGCTGAGGATACACTCAATCCTATTGTCTGTGTCATTGATGAAGATATTAAACAGCAGTGGTCCCAGCATGGAACCCTGAGGGACATGTCACTTATCTCCATCTGGGTATCAAGACATTTACCAATACTCTCTGGATGTGAACATCCAACCAATACCTTATGCATTGAACAGTTCACCCATCAGATCCATATCTCTCCAACTTAGCGAAAAGAATGTCATAGGGAAACAAGTCAAAGGCCTTATAGACATCAAGGTAGATTACACCCATAACACTTCCCTCGTCCACTGATGTAGTCATTCCATCATAGAAGGCCATTATGTGGGTCAGGCAGGATTTGCCCTTGATGAAGCCATGCTGGCTGTCTCAAATAACCTCCTTGACCTCCTAAAGCTATGCTTTAGCATAGCTTCCAGAAGGACCTGATTCTTGATCTTCCCAGGCACAGAGTTGAGGNATGGAACCCTGAGGGACATGTCACTTATCTCCATCTGGGTATCAAGACATTTACCAATACTCTCTGGATGTGAACATCCAACCAATACCTTATGCATTGAACAGTTCACCCATCAGATCCATATCTCTCCAACTTAGCGAAAAGAATGTCATAGGGAAACAAGTCAAAGGCCTTATAGACATCAAGGTAGATTACACCCATAACACTTCCCTCGTCCACTGATGTAGTCATTCCATCATAGAAGGCCATTATGTGGGTCAGGCAGGATTTGCCCTTGATGAAGCCATGCTGGCTGTCTCAAATAACCTCCTTGACCTCCTAAAGCTATGCTTTAGCATAGCTTCCAGAAGGACCTGATTCTTGATCTTCCCAGGCACAGAGTTGAGGCTGACAGGTTCCCAGGGTCCTCCTTTCTACCCTTTTAAAAAATTGGTGCAATGTTTCTTTTTTTTCCAGTCACCGTGGACTTCACTTGACTGCTGGGACTTTTCAGCTATCATGGAGAGTGGCTTGGCAACTACACCAGCCAATTCCCTCAGGACTCTGGGAAGCATTTATCAGGTCCTGTAGACTTACATATAATCAGGTTCTTCAAGTGGTCACAAACCTGATCTCCTCTTACAGTGAGAGGGATTTTGCCTCCCTGGTCCCTGTCTTGCAGTCTATCAGCTAGTTAACTGAGCTTTCTATGATCTAAATCAAAAAGTTTTGTGTTGTGTGTGACTTCCCATATAGCACCAAAGTATCCGAGTCTGAAAGGCACTCACTATTCAATCTGACCCTATTCTAGTGTCTTCCTGGCTGTGTAAAAAATTCTTCCAATATGAAAGGTGATATCCAACAGGAATAAAATAAACTTGATGCCTGAGATTTACTTATAGGAAATTCAAAGGAGTATTTTCCCCAAAGTGAATTCTGTACAGACACTTGCTCTTTTAAGAACATGCAAGGCAGATGCTAGATGCCTTCCTTATCCAGATAAGTGAGAAACATCTGAAAACTTGCTTCTGTAGCACTGCAGTATTTCACAACCTGCTTCTGTTCTTATCTGGAAGCTTTTTGCTGTCACCTTGTGAAAAGCATCTCAGTAGAGGTGTGAGAGCTTTCCAGAGGCTGTAACAACAACAGGATTAGGACGTGATTAACTTCCACAGGATATGTGTCAAACCTTGGGAAAGGACTAGGAAATGGATCTGTGTTTGTTCTTTAAATCTGACAACTCAGACTTCTTACTGACATGGGCAGACTACTGACTCATATGTTATTCCCAGTTATCTAAAAGACTTCTGAAACACATGTTAGTATGGACATTCAAATTCATTAATACAGATAAGAAAACCACAGGTGCAAGCAGCTACATTATCATGTACCTATCAAGTTATGAGCATTTTGATACATTACATTAGCTATATATTTTTATATTTTGTCCTTGTACTGAATGTTCAAAGAAATTTGTTCTATTTAAATCTGCACTTGAAAAATAAACTCAAAATGATCAGTGGGAAAGATTACCACCATAACCTGTTATTCCTTAGCTAAATGTACAAGACTCAGATAAATTACTTGCCTCCTTGCATTTGTCACTGTGTCTGACAGCTTGCTCATATATCCATTTGTGATTATGCATTGATTTTAATGATGAATAAAATATATAAATGCTAAGATAAGAACAGAAAACCTAGTTTTTCAACATTCTTCCTTATAACAGATTGCGTCTACATATCATACTTGCTGGACATGAAATTCCAATTATTAGGATAGGTTAATAATGTAAAACGTGAATCTAAACATCTTTTCTCTGAATACTGAAATGAGATCCTGAAAAGCACTGCACAACAAAAGGCAGAGAAATTCTTTGTACAAATTTTTATTGTTTTCTAGCCTTCCTCATTTCCTAAAATGTCCGTTTCTTAAGTTCTACAACAAATGCAGCTACCAAACGCACTCCTGAGCATGGCTACTAGAACTAGTTTCTGACAACCACAACGGAGCACACATAAAGAAAATAAAATTATAAATTGAGTGGAATAGCCATATAGATTTTTTGGATAGTGACTTCATTTTCTTACCTTAAAATCACTTAATTTTAGAGCCAGAATTCTTTGTAATAGAATAAAGGCAATAAAATGTACATTTTCCTGACTCTGTAGATGTTCGTCAGTGCTTTCATGTCACGTCTTGTTCCTGTTCTTCAAAATCCTCAAGCAAAGGTTTTGAATTGCAAGTAAGTTTGAGCAAACTAAAGGTAACAGGCTTCCAACTGACTCTCACACAGTTGGGAAGTCTCACTTAAAACAATGGTTTTGTTGCAGGCAACATGGCAAAAAAGAAAAGATAAAAATATCAAATTGATCTTCACTGCTGACCTTTAACTTGCCTAACTGATTTAAAATACCTATTTGATATTAGTAATAGACTGCTAGTCTGAAGAAATTTAATCTTATATAGATGTACATAACAATTTACCACCAGTGACAGCTGTGTCCCCTGCATTGCTGGTCTAGTAGCTTGTGGCAGTTTATACCATTGCAGTAGTCAGACATGATTATTGTATACATTATTCATTCTTTCTGTGAATCAAGACCATGAACTTCATCTCTCATTTACTAAAACACAGAAGAGTTCAAAAAAAGCTTGTTTAGCTAGTAATATTGACACTTTGTTTGCCAGTCTGTGTAAGGGAACATGGTCCAAAGAATCACAGAATGTTAAGTGTTGAAAGGGACCTCAAGAGATCATCTAGTCCAAGTCCCCTGCCAGAGCAGAACCACAGGAATGTGTCCAGGTGGGTTTTAAATGTCTTCAGAGAAGGAGCCTCCAGTGGCTTGTACCCACAAACCAAATATGAAAGAAATGTGGAGACATCATTTCAGGTACCATGCTTATTCAGCCCTTGATATGTATAATAAAGCCGTCAACAAAGGTGTTACAGTGGTGCTTGGTGTTTTTCCTTTAAACAAGCTGAAATGAACGCAACACCATGAGATACCAATAAAACCTACCTTCTGAGAAAACAATACAGCATGCCTGACAGAGGGATGAAAGTTTCCTGTAGTGCTGTTTCAAACCACAGAGATCACCTAATAATTTAGTCGTGTCTAAAGTAAAAGTCTAATGATCTCAGATTTATTCTTGCTGCCAGTGAAAATAATGACAACAGTGAGAGAATGATCATCTTACACATCTTCGATATCTAACTACTGTTTTTCTTTTTCTAGATGTTGCAATGGTAAACTTTGCTTCCAAATCAGAAACCAATTAAAGAAACAGCAGCCATGAAAATTCTTTCTTGAGTCCCCAGGCTACACTGATACCTAAAGCTGCTTGAAATTGTTTGCCAGAGATGATAGCTGTGGTGTTGTTGATGATCCCTGACTTTGAAAGCTTTTCAAGATAACAGGCAAGTTCAACTTTTTCTGAGTCTGCCTGTGAACTTCGGATATAATCTCTTTAAAGCTCCAACTAAGCTCAGCAAACTTTGCTGGGTTTTCTTCCCACAACATTTTTTTCTTACATTTGAAAAGCTTCAACAGACAATCAAGGAGGCTGTGAAGAACCCTTTATTCTTCAAATTCTCCTCGGAGAGAATAGAGACAGAGAGCTCCACAACGAGGAAAAAAAAAAAAAAAAATTGAAAAATATTATTAATGTTTTCCCACTGCAAGCTTCAGCTGTGCCATATTAGTAGACTTCGCTCAGTTTTGCCAGGCACAGGTCCTAATGGGTTTACCCACAAGGGCATTAATACTCCACCTAAACAAGCAAAAAAGCTAGATCAGTGTTTTGAATTATCTCTGACATCTAAGCCTAATACTATGCCTTTAATTCACCTTCACATTTTGAACAGTGAGCTGAAAAAGTTATGTGTACTGGCATTAATTTAAATTAAAGGTTTTACAACTTGTATTAACAGCTATGTAAATAACTGGCCAGGCAATTCTGAAATTTGCCCTTTCTGTGCTTTTGTCCAAGCCATAATTGCAATAAAAGTCTCATTTTTTCCTAAGTTGAATTAATGTTTTGAAACTGAAAGATGGGTGACATAAAAATGACAGGTGAATTCAGGATATGACTTTCTTGTGTAACTGGAATGAAACAAGTAGGTCAAGTGGGAAAAATAGTCAGGTATAGAATATGCCTTTGGAATAGAGTGAAATTGAATTTTTGTGTGCGTTTTCAATGTGGATACTGTGGTGGGTTTTTAGAGGTCTTTTTCACTTACATTTATCAGTATTGACCAATTGATGAAAAATATACCAATGCATTTGGACTTTCTCAGCTACAGTAGTATTGCCAGCAGCATGTCATGTATTCCACAAGGAAAACACTTTTCAGTCATGAAACACCTTAAACTCTTATTCTAGAAAAACATTGCATCCACTTTTAAAGAACTAGCTAGGAGATAATATGAATCTTCATTTAATTTCCATCCCTTTAATCCCTCAGAGTTTTATATTTTATGTCATCCTGATGAAATAGAAACCTATGAATACAAATACAATGAGAAGAAACATGTCATTGTAATCATAAATAATTCTTGAGCAAGAAATAATCACCACACATATTGCCAATAGTGTCCAATGATGCAGTAAATAGTTTTAATGCATTCAGATTTAACCCTTTTAAACTATTTAATAGAACTAATCCATGGTGGATAATATTCATTTCATTGGACCCAAATAATCTATGAAGGAATGGCACTTCTCTTATCTTTGACATTGCCGATTATGCTAGTAATTGTTTACAAAATTTATAAATATATCCTCAGAGAGCATTCAAATATTTCTAGCTTATTTAATTCATAAAGAAATTACACATTAAATGACATTTTTTTTTTTTTTCCTGAAGAATCTAGCACCAGCACGGCTTTCACCATTTTCATTCCCAGGAGGTGCAAATGCAAAAATAATATAGAACATATTTTCCTAGAAGATGTATACAATATTGCAATGTATGCTTAACTCCTAAGGCTTAAAAACTGAACAAACAAAAAAAGCCATTCTAAGCTGAATAAATCTAACTCAATGCTGATAGCACTCAGGTTTTTTCCAGATAACATGGATTATAAAACTGTATTAAAATATTTAGTTTGTGTCTCAGTAAGGTTTTTCATACATATCATAGCATCACACATTCCTTACACTCGTTTTTCATATTAACGTTATGCAAGGTCTAATGAGAGTTTATGATATTTTGCAGTGTTCCAGAGGAAAAACAAGTGTCAAGAAAACTTTTCTATTACTTCAGAAAGGATAACAAAATAAAACTAAACCTACTTTCCAAGGTCCTTCAGAAATATCACAGATGAGGCTTTTAAATGTAAAAAAATATTTTTTCTAAATTATATTTTTACAAGGACATATCAAGAAAATTGTTGAGATTCATCAAGGAATTAGAGGGATGTACCCAGTCACAGTTTTAAAAAGAAAAATTTTCTGAGTATCTTAACCCACAGTGGACTAACATTTAGGCTTTTTTCCTGTTTTTCTTTTCAGCCATTAACTGTTCATTAAGGCCTGGGCCAAAAAAGGATTGAGACAAAATGCTAGTTCTTTGCTGTGCTGAGAGATAGTCCACTAATTTATGGATATAATCTGTGAAATTTGACTTTGAACATGAGAAAAAGACAGTACATATCTATTCTGAGGTCCTGTGTGCAGTCAAAAGGAATGTAATTATAGTCATGTCAATAGAATTATAGTAACATACCATTATGATAGAGACATAGCTCACCTTGGAAACACAGTTCTTTTGTGGCTTGAGCTAACATCGATTTCTTGGAATAAAAAATCACACACAAGAAGAATATTTTTCTAACGTAACTGTATTTATTCAAGTGCTTTTACCAATATGACTACAACAGCAAGTGTTAACAGGGAAAAACATATTAAGCAACATATGTTGAAAAATTTCCTCTGCAGACCAAGCCTGATGAGACGCATTATATTTTAGGCCTTGCTACAAAAGCAAAAGTTTGTTTTAGTGAGGATAATTTGAGATATCCAAAGAAACTCACACTGTAATTTGGGAGATAAACCTCACCTACAGAAATATGGCTGTGATATTTCATTCATGTGTGTTCCCTAATTATTAACAGGTCTACTGGAAAAAAAAAAAATTACTTTTATTTTGTGAGATTAAATTCATCTACCTTAAGATATTGTTTTAGTCATAAGAAATGTAAACATGATAAATGTTTCCATACCAAAAGAAGACCTGATTTATTTATATATATATTGTGTAGGGTCTCCATAAATGTAAAAGAATACTGTTTTACTTTTTACATTTACTTTTTACATTTTTCTTTCTTTTTCATAAGGTAGCATATTCATATCCTTATTAACATCATTTTTGTTTGCTGCAGTTCTTTAAAAGCAGGCAAGAACACTCAGAAATACTGACAGAAATAAAGGAAAATGAAGGGAAAGTGCAATGTGGTTTATTGCCAATCTCTTACAAAACAAGTTGTTTTATTTAAGAACACAAACAACTAAACAAAATAATTAATTACACTTTAAATTAAAAAATATACTACATGATCTGGCCTGAAGGAGATTTTACAATTCCAGAAAAAAATATTTCAGACTCATTTTTTGATGAAAGAAGCCTGACACACAATAAATCTGACTGAGGCATGTACATTTGTACATGAAAACATTAATTTCCTTTCCTAAAATTCTATTTTACAGAGACTTGCAGGTGTGATATTTTTTATGAAAGCTAAAGAGGAACATTAAATTAATAGAGTGGAATTTCAACTCTGATTAACAGAATTCTTTTCTTGTATATCATTTAGATTTTGAAAAAAACTTGCTACAAGATAAATAATCTACCAAAATTCAGAAATAATTAAAATATTATATAAACAATGAGGATATCTGTTTCTAAAACATAATACTAACAGAAAGTTAAGAGAGAATCCTGAATCAGTAATATAATTCAACCTGTCTCCCATCTTTATCCTTAAAATGAGACAATATCATTATTCCCCACTCCATCCAAAATTGTATTAACAAGAGGAGGAAGACATTTAAAGAGAAAACATTCAAGGAAGAGAACAAGATCCTACTATATAAGATTCAGCTATAAAGCATGCCTAAAACACAGCACAAAATTCAGTTGGAGATTGTGGTGAACAGATGAGAAGTGCCGTGTGACGAAAGTGATAATGTGATTACTGATAAAGGTTACTTTGATGCGAAAGGAGCCCTAATAATGGTACTGCATAAATTTTCAATTTCTCAAGTCTCCCCATGTTATCATTTGAAACATCATTTTTAAGCTCATGTTAGTATTTGAATGTTTCCCCATTTCAGCCTTTAAGTTTTTATATAGGGGTAAGAGCAGTATCCAAAATTACATTGCTGGCAGAAGGCATTTCAATGAAGGAAAAATGAACTATATGTCAAAATAGATTATGAATCTGTGGAAACCAAGAAAAAAACTACAAGTTCTAACTGGGCTGGTGTCCAGACTCCAAATCAACACAGAAGCAGCAGAACCAAACACGTGGAGGAAAATAAATATCTGACTTTGTCCCAAAATGCATGACTGAAACACAAGGGCAAACTAAACCAAATAATGACCAATTACATGACCAGCAAAAAAAATTAAAATGTTAGCCTTCTTTCTGGCAAAAGTCATAAAATAGCAAAACCACATTAATTTTCAGTGCTGCAGGAAGAACTAATCTGTAATTAAAGCTTTAAAAAAATTAGGACTGCCTAGAAAGAATAATGTGGAACTTGAAAGCCTTGACAAAATAATGCAAGGTCAAAGTGAGATACTGGTGATTCTATTAACACAACAAAAGAGTAAATATCAAAGCAATCTCTGGAACAATTGCAGCAACTAAGTTGCTACATGTTAAAAATGAACAGCCATGCAAAGCAGAGAAAAAGAGATGAGCTTTATGAAGAAGAGAAAACCTAAAATTTCCCTATCACACTGCTGATCAGCAGTGTAGCTGATACATGCTCAGCAACTGAATGAAACTCATTCCTGAAAAGAAATTTTCTATTAATGCTGAATGCATGATGTAGAGGGGAAAAAAGAAAGAAATAAATAAAAGGACTTCAAAGGCAAATGCTATTCCACGGACCAAATCTGTATCTGCCTGCATATGATACTGATGAAAGCTAAATGGAAATGGAGTGATTTGATATGCCACTTTTGGGATTATTTCTGATGGCAACACTGTGCTGTCCTGTAACATTAACTGTGTTGCAGCATGATCCAGCTTACATGAAGTCTGCAGGGGTGTTTCCTTTCACTGAGGTGGGAAATGTATTGCTTTCTTAGTAAGAAAGGAAAGGTGGGGTAGATGACAAACTAAATACTTGGAGGGCATTTTTTACCTCTGCTTTCAACCTAGCCCAGTGTACACAGCAATTGCATTATCCCAACATCAACCTGAGAAGGAAATTGTGATTTAGTGGGTGGCAGACTACATCTCCCTCTCCCATCTTCTCTAAAGAGGACACCAAACCTCAGTCTCTACCCAAAACACTGTAGCCCCCTGCCATATTTTTTTGTCAGAAAGTATGCTAAAGATAGAAAGAGGCAGGGTATTCCCCACTCATGGACTCCCTGGTCACCAGAGTGAAGAAATATGTCACTGTAGAGCCTCCTCTCTGCTAAATACAGTTGGCTGCCATGCCAAAAGGGTATCAGCACTCTTCCTTGCAGGCTGAACAAGCCATGTCCTGGCCCTGAGTCTTCCTCTTTTCTCAATATGCATGTAATAGAGAAATAGCTGTAATAAAAATATAACAAAACCAAATCACTAACAATAAAGGCAGTGTCTACCTTCTTAACCAACATGCAGTTCAGGTTCTTTTAAGAAAATAATTCTCCAGAGTAGCTATCCCTTTCAAGTTTTTTATACCACTGACCTGCTGGGTGCCCCCAAACATTTCATTTGCATAACAAAAAGAGAGGCTGATGACCTTCCCATTTCCCATAACCACTGAGAGGGATTCATCTTGCCTAAGCTTGGCCCCATACAGAACAGCCCTCTACATTAACATAATCATGTACGTTCCCCTCTTAGAAAGTATTGCCTGTATTGGACACTCATTTCAAGATGTGCAAAATCATCTTATTGAAGAAACAAATATCTACGCTGTTGGCATAAATCATTCTCCTGGTGTTTTTGTGTCCATGAAAATGCTAGTTATAAGATGCTGCCTTGATTTTTTTTTTTCCTGGGGTTTAGAATGTGTTGATTATAATGAAATTCATGTTAATTGACTACTCAAAGACTCAGTCTATACTTCAGTCACAAACTTACATGTCTCAGCTATTTTTAAAATAGCTGGTCTGGTGTAGTAGCAGTTTAATCAAGACAGTATGGAGCTTAGTGCAGGCTAAGCATTTCTTTCTGTACAGACAGTAATGTTGTTATTCTCACAGCAAAATAACATCCAGAAGCTGTCCTTTAAGGTATATTATTGCAATTGGAACTTGGAGTTTTATAAGGACATAATATAAAGGATACAAAACTAAAAATGTAAAAAAGAAATACTCGTAAAGTGATGTATAAGCTCAGAGTGTCACTAAACTTCAGAAAATAACAATGCCAAGATATCTTGCTTGGAAAGCTGTTAGAAATCCTCATTTATAGCTATTACTTTGTACCACCAATCTTAATGATAGTATAGGAACATACATTTATAGACAATGGGAATAAAACATGTATAGAGGTTTTCTAGTTCGTTCCCCCAATTTGAGTACATCTCAGTATTTTAGAATGGGAATATTTAAGTCCTCAAGGAGCTTTCTAATAGTTCTATCTCGTCTCTGGAGGCAATGATATTCAGTACAGGATCTGTTTCCTGTAGTCTAGAAAAAAAAGCAAACAACAGTTGTCAAACTCCATAAAGCTGTGGGTATTAAAACATTTGTCTAGCGTAAACATATGTGAACAACATTTGAATGCTTTTAAAATACATGAGATATAAATTCTTCAACACATTGAAGTTTTATAAAATACCCAAATACCCAAAATACTAATTCAGATGAAAAAGACTTTGTTAGTATCCAGAAGTTCAAACTTTGCCTAGCTTCACTTAGGCAAGATATTGTTCTAATTTTCCATTTATTAAATAAAGATAAAGCCTTCACACTCACCGTGTTTTACTGAAGACTTATGTATCCATTTGCAAAATAAATTTATCTTCACAACTGTGCAAAATGCAGAGCTCAAAAGCATGTATTAATTGGTATTAGAGTTCAAAGCATTTAAAAACTTTCTAAAGACAGGTTTTACTGTCTCTGGACCTGGCCTTAAGATTCATTTCTGTAACTGTGATTTTACTCTGAAGAGCCTTCTGATGTGCTTTTAAAACAAATGGTCATTTCAAAAAGACAGTCTTTAGACACTTGCTTCCCTGTAATTATTACTTTTTTTCTTTAATTTGAATAAAGTTTATTAAAAAAAGATTGGAATGAATAATCACACTTTCCATGGCCATTCATTTGCCTGCAGCATCACTTTTTAGAATATTCATAATGCAGAAAATGTGATTAGAATAATTTACTCTTCTTCATTAATAATAAATTATAGAATAATTTCTTATTCACACATCTCTTACAGAGTAAGCTTGTTTGGATACTTTGCTTGTCATATTATTATGAAGCTATTATAACTTTTAGGGCTTAAGAGTAAAGATTACCTAAATTCGCTTCAATACATTTGGTCATATTTAGTACAAGTTTAGTTTAGAATGTGTCTATGTTTAGTGTATGTTTAGTTAGCACATCTTTAGTTAGTTTGGGTCTGAATTCTAATGGATTCCCGGCAATAGTTCATTGTCTTCTTGGAGAATCTGATATATGTTTTGTCTAAACTCCCTTAGGTTTTATGATAATTTTCCTCATTTCGAACATTTATTTCTTGTGTAAATGTGTGTTATAGCAAAGGGATATTTTCTTTTCTTCTGACATTTAATCTCAAGTCCAAGTTGCAGCACCCAAGTTCCTAAAATCTATGAAGAGCCCAGGTACTGTTCAAATTGAATCTTCCACCATATAACTATTTTCTGATGATCATGAGTGAAAACACCTTAAGAAATTATTTATTGTTCTTCTCCATCAGGAGGGCCCCTTTGCCCTCTTCCACTGCATGGTTTGACCAGTCCTGTATTTTCTGTTTCACTCAAAAAGCAAAAAGCATGTCATGTCCAGCTCCCTCTTAATCCCTGTCCTTTGCTATTGTCACAGCAATTACATCTTCCTCTAGCAATGAAGTGAAAGACATGATACTGGATAACAATTAGAACCACTTGTCTTCTCTCTCACATTACTTTTAGCAGAAGACTGAAAGCCTTCAAGCTGCTTTTCTAGGAACATCTTAAGAGTAAGATAATGAACTTTGTTAAAGACTTTTACCTACAAAAATCTAAGGGTTTTTTTCCTGTGTTGAGTCATTCCCAAGTTCTTTCCATGATAGTCTCTTCATTTTATAATTATCTCTTTATTGAAGCTGCTTAGCAGCAGGCAAAGGGATAGAAGAAGATTCTGTGAAATATATATATATATATTGGTAAGCAATGTCTGTGTTAATGACTAGTGCAGCAGAAACCAGTGGGTCTCTAGAGCTAATGAGTTGGTGGTGAAGATCCAATACCCATAGTGTTCCCACTCTATTTAGTTTGAAGAAGATGATACTTAAGGTATTTGGTAATTCCTAGGTTATTTTGGTCAGTCAAAGAGGAGGGTTCCCATAAGTGCATAATGGAGACCTGCATGCTCTTCCTATGCTCCATGCCCCATCCTCATGCTCCTACCCTCTTGAAGGAGGCGGTTAAAACTAGCCAGTGTAGCTGGTAAAATTGTGTTGTAGCGTAATAATCATCTGTCTGGTGCTTATCTCCTTGATGGCAGAAAGTACTTCCTAATAAAAATCTCCAGTGACTGCCTGGAGAAAAAGGAATTTCACTAGTTTGTTTTTCTAAATCCCTTCCTTTAGTCTTCACATCTCATTGTGTCTTTCATTATGAGATACAAGATTACTCCTACACTGTTTTTTTTTTCTTATGTAAGCTTCAGATAGAACAGAATTTGTATAATTCAGATAATTTCTCTGAGCAGGACAACTGAGCAAGCCAAGCTTCTTTAGAAGGAGAAAAGATATCTAAAGTGAGGTTCCCTTTTTTGTTTCTCCATCTGCTAGACGGATTAAATATATTCATTCTTTGGGGCTTGAAAAAGCTCAATATAGGGAATATAATATGGGAAATACATATCTTATATCTATTTAAAAATAATTGTATGATCATTCCCCAAGACTATTTTTTTTACTGACCCATTTTGCAAACTTGCAAAATTCTCTACAGTGTACTCTTCCGAAAAATAGCTTCATATAAATTTTCAAAAAGCTACTCTTCTAGATTGGAAGTAAAGAAGGGAATTGGAGAAGTAATATGGCCTGGACACAATTACAGAGTAAAAAGAATCTTACAATCAAATTTTGGTGCATCACATTCCAGCAGACAGTTTCAAAATGTTACTATTTCTATACAAAGGCTAAGATTATTAAAGACAGCTATTGATCTTTGAGAGAAAACTCTTATGAGTTCATTCGCCATTAAAGATACATCTCTGGCCATGGACCTCTGTTAGCATGAAAAAGTTGTATGACTGTATCCCCATGCATTAAATGAAGAAATTTACTGTTCTCCACAATATAATACCTGGTGTTTTTATTGTATTTCTGTTAATGTTATAAGTTACTCCTGGGGAGAGTCTGACTGGACTCAGAATAAAACTTTTCACCATGAGAACAATTAGATATTGGAATAATCTCCCAAGGAAAGTAGTGATTTCCCTAGCTTGGATAGTTTTGAGACTCAGCTTGACAGGGTGCTGGACCATCTCCCTTAATTTTTTTTTTTTTACATTGAAAGGTTGGACTAGGTGATCCTTGAGGTCCCTTCCAACCTGCTATTCTATGATTCTATGAATTAGACCTAAAGTCACAAAATCCTCTTTCTGCATAGTATACAGTCTGAATGTAGTAATTATAATATCTATTGTAGATGAAGGTGCAGTTACAGTTATAGCAGGCAATATATTGAGAATAGTACAGGAATATTCATGATGAATATTACATTCAGATACATTAAAATCTTTGTAGTGTTGATGTATCCTCTCCCTTAAAATGCATTGTTCTTTTGTATGAATCTTTTTTACAGCCTTTGCCATGCCAAAACTACCCCCTGGAAAAAAATATTTTAACATTTTAAAATGTGATTCCCAGTGATACTACTTTGTGGCACCACATATGACTCTCAGAAATGCTTTGCCATCACAACTGCAATGGCTACCAGAGACTGTCTTGTGTGACAGGCAGGATACTACATGAGTCCATGTGGCCCCTCTGCCATCACATTTTGGAGCTCTCCTGCTCCATGACAGACATCTGATCAGGTTCCAGAAAGGACCTGGATCTCTAACAATCATATCCTGGAAAGATGAGCTGTCCATGATACAAAATTCTCTAATTATATAAATGTTAAAAATAATGCAACAGGCAGAACATGGGCAGATTTGACAAGAAAGTTATTTGATATTCTTGTTCAGGGTAAAACAGAGAATATACCTATCAGAAATAATTTGATCCTTAACTCTTGTCTTTGTTCTTTTGGAAGCTAATTACTGAGGTGTTAATATACCAAGGCTTTAAACTCATAAGAATATTTTAGATTAAATGGTCACAAGCAGAATACAAAAATAGTTGAAATCACCCACAGAAGCACACACACATACACACACTGCTTCCATTTCCCCTGCCTTTTATCAGTAGAGATAAATGAGCTTCATTTCTTCAGTTCTTTGCCACATTTTCCATTTCAGGGTTTTCTTCTCATTTCATATTGCTGCTAGCTAACTTTGCAGGACAATTGCCCCTCAGTGCAATATCCACTTAAAATCCTTTCATTAAGGAGCTTGGCTTGAAATTAGGTTGAGGAAAACCCCACATCACAGGGAATGGTTTATCTGGTATTATACTGTTAGTATTTATCAGAAAATGTTTGCAGATGAACTTAACTTTTTAAGTGAAACTGACATACACTATGCAAAAATGTATTTTATTCTAATAACAATTTAAAGTGTCATATTTTTTCACACTATTTCAGATGTTGAAACTTCTTCAGTCAACTTTTTTACACTCTATATTTTTTTGTTTTCTTCCTTTTTAAATCGTTTTATTGAATTTGCATGATCAACTACATTTGCTTTTAGTGTCCAATCTTGATGACTTAGTCAAAATATTGTTTTTACAAATGTTGCAAACCATCTGTCTCCAGTCAAGTCTTCTTCAATTAGCATCAAGGTCAACCTTTCCTTTGCTCTACCACTTGATCACACAGCTGATAAACACAGAGAAAGCAGAGAAGGATGGAAAGAAGGGATTGCCTGTTTTACAGTGAGGAATTCTGTTTGCACAGAACTTTGACCTGTTTTTATTTAACTCAGTAGCTTTGCCACTCTTTTCAGTACCTAATGGTCTAGACTTTATTAAAGAGATTTTTTTGGTAGGATTTCTTGTTTTAACTTCACATTATATTATTCAGAAGGGAAATCAATCTACCATGAGCAGTCGCTTTTAGAGTAAATACAGTAGTGAGCTGTGGAAATGCACATATTTAATCTTTGAAATCTCTCTGAAAAACATTATGCAATTCTCCTCAGTATGACCATCAAAGGGCTCACTGTAATATGAGTGCTCACTGTTTCTTTTGATTTCAGTGGGAGCTGGAGAAATCAGTGCTATCAAAAGGAGGCTTGAGTTTTGGTGCTAGAGGAACCATGAGATTTCTAACTGTTTGACAAGAGGTTAAATATAAAATTAAGACAAGCATCAGATTGGCACTGGACAATCATTTCCACATGGAACATGGGAATCCTTCAAGTACTTCTATCCATTTGTCTAGATGCTTGTGATGAGTTCACATGAAGGAAAAAAATAAATAAATATCCTTGTATTCATCAATACCGAAATCAAAGGCTCTCGGTCACTAATTCTGCTGTGTAAAAACAAAAGCAAAAACTAAACATTCACTCGGTACACAACATAACAGTTATGTGACCTAACTGTATCTGATGTGTCTGCACTATGTATAAAACTACAAATATACAGCATGAGTATGATACATATCTGTACAAGTTTAACTGTGCAGATGCATATGTAATTTGTCTATGCAGTAGTGGTATATACATCTTTTTCCCCTTGGTTAGAGATTCACCACCCAATCTGCTGTAAGTACCAAGCACAATTGTGACATCTACTGTAAATGCAATTGCCCCACAAACTTCAGCCACAGGGCTGCACTGAGCAGCAGAACAGACATGCATTGTCACCTTCAGACAGGAAATATGGTGATGATCTTGGTCCTGGGAGGATTTTTCATTTTCCTCTCAATTACTAATACACTTCAGGGTTTATACAACACAAAACTTGCATATCAATGAGGTTGCACAGCTTCTGTGAAACAACCTGATCTTTTGTTACTATGTGTATCATTTTACTCTACCATTACCTACTGGGAGAATGTAGGGAAAATAAATCCACACCCTTTCCAGCAGATCACAGTGAAAGGATGGGAAGCAGTGGACACCTGATGTAAGGAAAAAAAATAAATTACAATGATGGTGGTCAAACACTGGACCAGAGAGAGTTCTAGATTTTTCAGTTTATTCACATTAAAACAGTATAATGATAAGAAGCTGAGGCAAGTGATAAAGTAGTTCTGAAGTTCCTTGCCATGGTGTACAAGGACTGCTGCAAAATATAATTTGGCAAGCATCTTTGCAGAACTCTTATATTTTCAAAAATAACTAGCTCATTAAAACTCCGAGGGATCTAATTCCACCTTCCTTTTATTTTCAGTAGTTCCTTTTATTTCCAAGAGTTGTCTGTCAAATTCAGGATTATGTGACGACTGGAGTGCATAGCAAGCAGCTCAGATTGCACAAGCAATGCCACCCTGCCCCACTCTCCAATGGAATAACCAGATCATATCTCTGAGAAATGAGCCATTTCCTTTCATCCATTAGAACTGTTAGAAGTTATGCTGAAGGGCACACTGAATCTTCTAGTATGCATGTAATACATTCAAATGAATTAACTGCACACATCTAGATAGACCTAGATTTAGGAGACAGAAAAGAGTGGGATGGAAGCGAAGTTCAGCTTAAACCCCATGGGCATCCTTCTTCTTTGTGACTTTCCTTCAAGAGACTGCTTAGGGCTCAGTCCAGTGGAGTGATGAGTTACCTCACCTACCACTAACTTTAAAGGGATTCAAGAGTACTCAATGCCTCACAGAACAGAGCTTTAGCATGTTGACATGCTTAAACTCCAGACATTTATTTTTAATGATTAAAATAACATTCCCTTCTATGCTTTCTCCTTTCACTAGCACTTTTCTCCTTTCAGGTCTGATTTAGAAAAGTGATAAGTACAATGAACACTTACTCCTTTCCTTTCCCTGCACCAATTATTGCTGACAGGCTCAGATCTGAATTGTTCAGAGGATTTCTTTATTACGTGTGTGGTCTTTGGGCTACAGTACTTAAACATAGTACTACATTCAGAACTGTGGAACATCAGGCACAGAATCAGAAGTAGAGGAAGAGCAGAAGTTATTTTTTTGTAATTTTCTAAATCGGACAGACTTAGAAGTATGTTTTGGTCCAGGAATGTAATTCTTACTTTATAAAAGTGCAAGCAGGATAATGGCCTTAACATATACTAGGTACTGAACTTCTTATTATGGGATGAAAGTAATACCACAAGTGAATCACTCAACCCCTGCCACCACCGAAGCTGGTTGAAATACCATACCAACATTGAATTCAACAGGAAAAGAAGTTTGTGAGATTTCCAACTCAGATTTTCTGGAATTCTACCCAAGGAACAGTATAGAAACTCTTCAAAAGATAGCATAGAGCCTTTCTTTCTCTTCTACTTTATTTTTTCTCAGAAGTTCTCATATAACAAAACAGGACAAAAAGTGGTAGTTTGAACACACTCTGTCACTGCAATGAAGCCTACCACAGCATGTATCACTTTGCAGTTAATGTGCTAAGTTGGATGAGTAAGTCAAAAGGAAACACCTAAAATGAAGGCACTGAGAGTAGGCTTCACCTCACCTAATATTGGATGGACAATGCCAATGAAGATGTTTTAATTCCCTCTATAATCAGTAGGAAGAAATAAGAGCTTTTAAGAGGTGTTTTCAGCTGTACTATTTCAAAGGTTTCTCTCGGGTTGGGATGACTTACTTTTCTCCATTGAGTATGAAAGTGACTTCGACACATCTTTAGTATCAGAAGTACAGTTGTACATGTAAGATATCTGATGTTAAGATGAGATCCATCCATGTGTTAGAAACCACTTATATGATTAATGCTTGAGAGGACTAAAGTCCTGAGAATTAATACAATGGTCTTAAATAAACAAGTCACTTGAAGGTTTCACTTGAAGGTTTCTGTGTCTTTTACTGAAGTTTTAGCTAACTTGGGATGGAAACGTTTTGACTTTGGCTAATCATGAAGTATTTTTGACATTTGAAAAAATTCAAGGACTGTGGCCAGGTCTGGGTGTCTCATGTCTTGCAGTTCTGCATTCAACACCTTGGTACAAAGCCCTGTTTGAAGATGAAAGAAATCGAAAGCATGAATTTCTTCATCCAAGCATAGTAAAAGATTTTGCCAACTGTGATGACAGGTGGTATATTGTATAGACAGATATGTATACTGTACCGTACTGATATGTATGACATTTTGCTCTTCTGGAAGAAACATTTACCCATCTCTGTATTCCTGTGCCTTGTCTGGAGTGAATTTTCTAGGTTCCCTATCTATGACATAGCAGTGACTTTCAATTTTCCCAGCCATTTAAGCCTTGGCCAATTCTCTAATCTGACCTTATGGTCATTCCAGTTCTTGCATTGGCAAAAGAAAACTAGAAGGCGAGACTGTCTGTTTCAACAGCAGCACATCTTATGCTAACTTAAGTCATATACCAAATTATGGCCCAGCATGACTATACTTTGAATAGAGGGTAGATCAAAAAATCAACTAAAGGGAAATGCCTGCACAGTTACTCAGCATGGCTCGAGTTAATTATTTGATCTTGGATTAGTCACTAAAGTTAGATTTTGTAAAGGACTTCAGTACTTAAAGCTTCTCATTTCCTTTGACTCTTCTGCTGAGTAATGACAAAGGCAATCATTAGCACAGAAGACAATGTGGTGATATGATCCCCATCAGGATTGGGAAGGACAGGACTAGAAAACAAAGCCACAAGTGAAAGACTTCCAGTTTTACAGAGTTGCGTGAAAGTTTGACACCACCACTTTCACTGCCTTCTCTCAGGAGATGACTTTGACCTTAATTAAAGCCATAAGCCAAGCCACAAAAGGTTATGGTCAATCATTTGTGTTGTATATACTTGTATGTAGCATTTGGTGATGACTAGCACTAGTTCTGTTCAGTAGGCATTGGTTTTGGGAGTTTTGGTGTTTAAGATCTTGGTATTTAAGATATGGTGCTTAAGACCTTGAGGCATTTCTCTCTTCGTATGCCTTACCCACACTGCAGAGAAACTACTGCAGCCACCTGGGTGGCAGAAACCTAAATGTAGGTAGAGGCATTCATGGGTTCAAACACCCTTTGTTGCAGGCCTGTGACTTCTCTGCCTCCACATACTGTACACTGGACTCAATGGTGCTCTCTGTTAGCTGTGTTCCATTCGATAAGATAATTCATCAGGAATTGACTTCTATGGTGATCCTGTGCAGAAAAAAAGCACAGTGGAGCACATACATGCATGTTCTCCAATTAACAAGTAATAATTCTCAGCATCTAGAGAACAGGGCAGTGGGAAACAGCAAATAAAGTAAATTTTAGTTTCTGAAATATTCTTTATATAAGGGAGAAAAGTCTGTTATTTCAATAAGGGTGTTAGCTACTTCAGTGGCATTGCTACTTAATAGCAACATATTGCAGGGTACAGCACTACCTTAAAAAAGCTATAGTTGTATTAGAATTAGGTAATTGCAGGGGCGAGTGGATGGCAAAGAGTGTTCTTATATTGAAAATGTTCCCCACCACATCACTTGTACATTAACAGCAGGGGTGGAGGCAGGGGAGCTCACTGCTTGCAAAAGGCTGGGAACAGTTAACAACATTCCCACTGCCAGAATACTTTATTAGTATTCCTTGTCTTACAGCCTGGCAAGTGAAAAACTAGAGACCTGTCATCAATTAGAATGGTGATGATGAGCCAGCCTAAAATAGGACAGTGAACAGGGTAAGTGCCCCTGTGGTTTGCCAATTACCTAAATTATTTGCAGTAGTTTTAGTGCACATCTGCAATGAATACAAATAGAAAGCACATGATGTCTGGAATGCAGCACATTTAAGATCAGTTTTGGTGTTAACAGAGGAGGGGAAACAAATGACATGTTTTAATGGAAATATTTCAAAAGAGATGCTCTCATTCGCTTCTTCTCTTTCCTCACCTTCACACGTGTAAAATAGACTCCATTCTATCTGGCAGTCCTGTGCTTTCTAACTATGGTGAACCAGGTGGAGGGAAGTGAGGCTTTGCCAACCCTGCAGCCAGTGTCATAGTGTCACTTGCCAATTTCACCAGTCCTTGGCAGTGACTTACCCAGACTGACCAGGGAAATGAGCTGACAGGACTGGTGGTGGACATTGGCTCACCAAGTGTTTTCTCTTCCAAGAAAATTCTGTTGTAGACAGAAGGTGACAACAAGCATAAGAAAAGGAGAGAGTTAGGTAGATCAGTATTCATTAATTCAACCAAATAATAAAGAATAATTTTTGAAAAAAAAACCAAACCACAAACTTGATCTTTTATTGTGTATTCATTCAAAAAATTTTTAGAAGTTTCTGTGGTACAATTCCACAAGAAATCTTTTATAGTAACTCAGGAAAGGTTATACTCTTGTAACAATTAATTTAGTCCTTTGTAGGGAAAACTGCCAGGCTACCACTGTTTTGGTGAATATGTAGACTGATTGCCCTTTTTTCTTGGTCTTCCTTTTACACTTTGCCTTTGACTTACATCCTTCCCCCCCACTTCTCCTTTAACTGATTCAGAAATTGTTAGGCATTTGCAATGACTTGATGTTCATAATTCTTTTATCTAGACACAAAGACTTTTTTTTTTTTTATTTAAAAGTTTATATGAGTAGCTATTGTCATCTCTTCCAGTTGTCTGCTGTTTCTCTTGATTTCATATTACCCTGGAGGCTAAATCCACTACATGCTTCCATTTGTTAAAAATGTAGATGCTTAGAATCCCATCACTTAATGTGACTAGCCTCACCACTGCCTAAGCAGACCAGCCAGGATAGAAGTAGCAGGTAGGGTTTTATCTACTTTTCCTGTATGTGCTCATGCAATGCATAATATTCACCAGTAAAATAGTCCTCCCTACAAAAAGCAGATCATTCAGGAGAATTAACACAAAAGCCTAATTTTCCTGCAGGAAAAGCACAAAAATTATTAGTATCTCCAAGACAAGTATCAAAAACAGACTAGGATGTCCTGACCACTGGAATGAAGCAAGTCTTAAGACCCAAAAAGGGAGCAGAGATCATTGTTTTGAAAGAAGCTCTCTTAAGCCAGTGATAAAATGTCAATTGACCTTATTCTGCCTACCAATAACTGTGTCTGCAGCTTCTAAAATGAAGAAAATATTTGAAGAATTAAGATCTTGTAAATTTAATATAACATTAGAGTATATAAAATATTCAAAAAAGTGTCTACCATCATTGTAAACAACTGACCAAAAAATCTCAAAATAATTTAATTAATGTATAAAAACACTATAGAAGCATGGGGTAGAATTTTGGCTACTTTACTAATTAGAGCACATACTGTTGTCATACTACTAACATTAAATGGGCTGATTCACTTCACAGACTATCCAGTATTGTTACTAAATTCCACAGTGACTGTTTTATTATGCTAATTGATAATCTAGTGTGCTCCAAAGATTAAAGAAAAATGAAATTAAAGCTACAAAATCAAAGGGTAACAACTTTATAATGCCTCTTTAATTTAGTGAAATACAATTAAAGTCACACAGAGATAGAATTGACTATGAATACCAAAATGAATGTAATTGACAGAGTAAATGTTACAGAGCAGGGCTGCATAAGAGAAAAAGAAATGTCAATAAACTGCAGTGCCACTGCGCTGTGCCATTGGGCAGGCACATTGAACAGCACAAGTCTTAAGAGTCCTTGGGGACAGCCAACAGCAAAGAAAGCTATGATGAATGTTTATCAAATTACAGATAGGTAGTATTGGAAGATTCTGATTTTGTAGTCATGCAAAATCACTGGAAATGCAATGTGGACTGTAATTACAGTAGAAGCTTGACAGTGCATAAGAAAAAAGCTCCAATGATTGGAATAATATGACCTGAACATACTGCAATTTGTAAAACCTTCACTGCTGGCAACATTCATTTAAAAAATGCTTTTTTACAGACTGTGATTCATGGAGAAGTTTCCTTATTATTTACATTAAGTTTTCTGAAGTTGGTAGAGACATTGTAGTATAACCTTCTAACACATACTGTTGAAGGCTAGTAATTCAATAGTTATTCTATGCTGGGCTACTTATTAAAATAACATCTTTTCATATACCAGTTCCCCTGATGTCTCCTTACTGATTACATCCTGCCTGAGAGAACAGCACAATTGCATTTATCTGCATATCATACCTTCAAACCACTTTTGTGGACTGCTGGGATCAATAATGTTGTATAAGGCCTTTTCAGTGGAGATATCCAATGCCAATCCAAATCTGCTTTTAGAAATTTAAAGGTGTTACCTTCTACAGCCTTGTGGATATGGTGATAAATGAATCTGTCATGGTCTATATCCCACGTGACATTCAGATTTATCATAAAAATCATTAGCATAACTGGAAACGAGTTTCATTCCTGCTGACTGTGTAGCATAAAAGTGTAGTTCCTACAAAGCTACAAAATTTCTATTTTATTATCCCTACAAGTAATGTGCATGGGTCAAGAAAAAAATCCTTCTTAGGATATCTTCACTAAATCTATTCTGTGAAGAGAAAGTCCAGTCCCTCTATCTGTCAACACGACATATTTTTGAAAAGATGAATTCCCAGTCAAAAAACAGATTGCAGAGTTGCCTGTATCTAGAATTATCTAGTATTATCAGGTTTTACACAGTCAGGTTTTCATAACCTGATTATTTTTAAATTGCATAATAAAAACTGAATAAATCTGTATTGAGGGATTCATCTTCACTTTTTGAAATCTACTATGCAGACTTCTACATATGAACTAAGCATCTAAACCACCTCTATAACTGGAGGAATAAATAGTAGCTTCTAGAAGATCACTTATTTCATCTGAGGAAGATGCTTAAAATAAAATTGGATGAATCATGGCTAGTATTTGTCTAGAAAACTCAGATGTATCTATCTACATTGTCAACTTTTGATATTAAGTAAAAAGAATCCTTTGTTCCCTGTCACGAGAGTGGCAGTTGTAGTTATGTGTTCTCTAGAAAATAAATTCAGCTTATGAACAATTGAATTAATCAAATTTATTTACATTCCACATCAGTATAATTTTTATTTATTTCTTCATCAACAGTTGGAGAGAGAGAAAGAAAGGAAGAAGCTCCTTGAAAGAACTCAATATGGTGGATCTACATTCAAGCCCAACTCTGAATATTTGACTGACTTAAATAAGCCTTGCATCATAAGCTGGTATTTTCCCCACTAATTGCAATTCCTGAAAATGTTTCAGAAACTGAGATCATCTTAGAAGAAAATGATAGACTCTACAGTGGTATGTACACCAGTAAATTAAGCATTCCCAGACTGGTTTTGACACTGAGATTCACTAGCACAGAATGGCCTACTTCCATACTACTAAATATTCATATTCAGCAAAACATAGGGCCTGCAAGCTATCTGGGGGAATAGCACCTGCTTCAATTTAATTCCTGAACTGTGCCTGGGAATTCTTTGGGACTGCAATTCAGTCTGGGTTCAAAACAATGCCAGGTGCTACAATAACTCTTTGAAATATACAATTAAGTTAGACAATTAAGACAATAAAGACCAATAAGTTTGGATTTTTTAGTGAAAAGTGTGCTGTAAAATGCTTAATTCTTTTTAGCTTTCATGTGTAAATAAATAATTTTTAAAAAGGTATTTTAGATAGGTAAATCAAAGTCAAAACACAATGAAGCTGCAAGATAAGGGCAGTTCCCTAGATGATGGTTTACTGCACTCTGCTGAAATCCATCTGATTCCTCTGCAATTTTCAGAAAGCAGCTTATCAATGATATTTTAAATGTTTATTTTTTAAATATTGGGAAGTCCATAGGCTCTATCTGTCAGCTAATCTAGGCTGGTATAAGAATGTGAATACTTTTGTGTGTTGAGTTAACACCAGCAAGCATCTGATCAACCACACTGCTGCTCAGTCCCTCCCCACTCACCTCAGCAGGACTGGGGAGGGAACCAGAAGGGTAAAAGCAAGAGTAAAGAAAGGTAAAAAGCCACAAGTAATGTAAAGGCAGTCATTCACCACCTGTAACAAAAGAGACTGTGCCCAGCTAGGCTCAGAGAAACCCCAGTTTTGGAAAAGACTACACCCTCAGCTTTATTGTTGAGCATAATGTTATTTATACAACATACAAAGGCCCTTTAGTCAGTTTAGGTCATCTGCCCTGGCCACGTCCCCTCCCATCTTCTTTTGCACCCAGTTTGCTGTCAGCCAGAGGGAGAAACAGAGAAAAGCATTTATGTTGCAAAAGCACTGTTCAGCAGTAGCCAAAACATTGGTGTGTTATGAGGACCGTTTCAGCCACAGATGCAAAATACAGCGTCATACAGTCTGCTGTAAAGAAAGTTAACTCCATCCTAGTCAGACCCAGTACAGTCATTACCCAAAATGAACCAGAAAATATTGACCTGTGACAGGAAGTCTTCCAACTGCCCAAATTCCCAGACTATGGGAAAAGCATTTAAATATGTGCTTTGTTTATGAAAACATTTAGAAAGGTGATACTCTAGACTACTGGGATCAAACTTTTCCTAAAACAACAGCATGAAAAGATAGAAGGATCAGTCATCTGAAATAATACCTTCTGGTTAGTCTTCCAAATTTTTGTTCAACTCAGCATTAAAATTTCAAGATTAGCTATGTTTCAAGACCTGGGAAAATGTACAAATTATTATAATTCTTGTGTCAGTGTGTTCTACAAATTATAGGATTTCAGAAGTAGACAAACTGTACTACACTGTTTAAACTATAGAGAGTAAGTTTATAATGCCCAGGAATGTTAAGTAACACTGGTTAGTTGGATAGTGTAGAATAGTATAGACATAAACAATGACTTTCTGATCTACAAAGTAACCTGAAATCTAATAATTTTAAATAATTACATTTACACCAAATCAGAGATGTATATTTCAGCTCAGAATAAGACATTGCACAGTCCAACAAGACAGTAAAGCTCATTTGCGAGCCCTTTGCAAACTGATGACATATTTACAATATGAGTGAGCAAACTAATGTATGAGTTTCAGTTTTAATCTGTGGGTGACTGATGTCTTTCAAAAACTAATGAACCCACATTGAAGAGAAAGCAAAGAGTCTTTACTGAGAGAGGAATAAAGCATAGAAGAGCCAAGATACAAATCTGTATAAGAAACATGGCTAGGCCCTGCATGAAATTCTGGATGAGTATGGCTAACTCAAGAATGGCTCAAATGTAGCTTCCACTCAGCAGGAGGAATATTTGATCTGCAGCTCTGAGTGGAAGAGAGTTCAGCTCCCAGAGCTGGCATGCTGGTCAAGGCAGCACCTTCTTAAAAAATCATGGGAAAACCTTGAGAGATCAGTTACAAATTGTCAAGGTGAGGTCTCAGTTACTTAAAGGTGTCAGAGAGGTTGTCAGAGAGTGATGATCACACAAACATTTGAGTTTGCCTCTCACAGTCTTTATGGAGAAGTCCTAAGTACATATGAAGAGGCAAGCTGTATGTTTTATATACTGGTGTCTTGGTTTGATCTAGAACAGAACAAACTCTGTTCAGTGGTTTTAATTTTAAGCTAACTCTTTTCTAACTAGCTGTACCTTCTGAAGTTAATAGCATATTTTTGCAGACAGTGACAATGTCTAATGGTGACAATGCTCAATGTTTAGAGCTACTACCAAGGACTGGTGTGCAGAAAGGTTCTTGCTTATACTTGCTCCTGCGTGGACCAAAGTCATGGCTAAATCCTGTGCAGCACATTGAGGGTGCAGAAAGTAAAAGGCTCCATGTGTGGGGGGAAAGGGATAGGTTAGGTGACCCTAAACTGACCAGTAAGGTTTTCCATCCCGTGTACGTCATATGCAGCATAAAACTGAGGGATCACAAGTGTTAAGCTCTTTTCTTGTAGTTGGCATCAGCGAAAGAACTCTGTCCATTCTGCCTTTGATCCTGAAACCAGTTCCAGGATCCATTTCCTGTATCTGGTTAAAGCTTTTTCCGTTGTCAGATTTGCATTCTGCTGGATTTTAAGGACAAGTAAGAAGAAAGTTTCTAAATATGAGATGTTTTAGCATGGCTATAATTACTTTAGTCTTTGATTTTTATTTTTTTTCCAGAATTACGGAGAGATATGTTCATCCAGTGCATTATACTCATTGAATTAGCTAGGAGAAAAAGGAGAATCATTTCATGTAAGGGGAATATTTACAGTGTATGGTCAACATTTCTGGGATTTTTGGACTGACACGTTTATTTGAGTTTGTTAAGGAGGTCTTTCTCTGACTAGTAAGACCTTTGAGTATCATAATTTAAGCCTGATGGATTGATTACTGTAGTTAATTCCTTGTCTTCCATTTTGTTAAAAATTCCTTGTAGTCTTCCTACTCAGTTATTTCTAAAATATATTATCTTGTTTTCATCTTTGTAAAAATGTTAAACTAAACATCTCTTTATATATCTGTGTTACATTTTCACAAACTATTGTATAGAGTACATCTCTCATATCTGCAATTTCCTTTACAGTATTTTTTTTACAGAAGTACAAGTGCTGATTTAACTGGCCATAAAAAGGGAACATTTATTCACAGCATCTGGCTTATATCCTATGTTCAGAGTGGCAAACATTTTTGATCGAAAGATCCTTGAATCATTTAGACCATCCCCCTACCTGCATTACTTTAGTTCATATTGCACCATTTAATTGAAGACTAAACAGCCAAATGAATACTATTTTGCAGCATCCAGCATTCCTTCTGAAAGAACAGGGATAAAATATATTGTAAGAACTAGTACAAGCTAACAACAGACATTTAGCAAGCCATATTTCTAAGTGGAGGAAAAGAAAAATATTTCAGTCATGTTATAAAGCACAAAATTCATGTTTGCTGTAAGTTCTGATGCCCACATCTCTTTCTTTCTCTCCAACCCTTTCTTTTCCAGTGTCATACAACACATTTGCACAAAATGTTAATGCTAATTTCAATATATTGTACTGCAGGTGAGAAAACTTCATTGGTACAAAAGGCAGTGAGACACCATTATGTTTGTATCTAAGTATTTTCACAAGCCCAGTTTTCAATTTCATATATGCCAAATCTTTTAATTGGTGTAATTAACATAAAAAGAATGCAAACATGTAAATATCACCTTGTATATTTCCAAAACTATATACTCTGATCTGCTGTTCACGCAGACAGGTATCAGAATCTTGTCACAGCATGATAAATGCTTCATAATAGTTTAAATATTAGAAAATATAATCTTTATCTTAAACTATTTTTGGATCATACTGTACATTCCACTCCCCAGCAATGTAGAGACAACTAAGTTTAGCTTTCAGGTCATGATTAACTTAAAAAATTAAGCAGACAGTTTAATTATTTATTCATTTTCCCTTTTTATTTAAACACTTCACACCAAAGATACCGGTCTACATTCTTGCTTAGCACTGACCTGCACTTTAAAGCACAATAAAACAAGGTTATGTAAGCAATTCAAATAGCAGCGACACCCTTTCTCCTACTGTGATCACATCTTAGGCAAATCAGGAACTAGCAGAACCAACATGGATTATACTTCTACTCCACACTGTATTTTCCTCTAAATAGCATTCTAACTCCCAAAAGACAAATTTTACAGTAAGCTCCATAATGAGTTACTGGAGACCAGAGGAGTGAAAGAATTCTTTCTCATAAAAGGGACTTTAAAATTCATCCAGTTCCTTTTTCATAGTTAGTAAAAAGTGCATGCAAGTGTCACCTTTTGGCCTCCACTTTGGGCTGAGCATCACAACTGTGGTGCAAGAAAAAGTGCTAACTTAGAAGAGCAATCTAATGTGATCATTGGTAAATCATTAGCCCATAGAACTACCTTTCTCAGGCCTGAGCAAATACCACAAACATGAGATGACTCCAGTGCAATAGAAATGTGCAATGTCAGATATGGTTCCTCTTTTTGGACAAGTTATGAGAGTCAAAGTGAAAATCTAGGAAGGAGTCACAGTAAAACTGAACATTAACCCTAAATGAATTCTGAAGGCTGAAACCACAATATAGTAGTGATACCAAATGCATATCCATCACTGCTAATGTCAGTTCTCAACATCCTATCACATTAGAGGGCCTATCTCTGAGTTATTGTTCTAGACTTAGAAGAACTGGGATGAAACTACTGCTTACTAAATTTATTATCTTTTATTTAGTTAGTTATTTTTTATTATCTATTATATCTTAATACATCCATTAAGAATATAACTGGTAAAAAGTAGGAGAAATCTGCAATGATAAGTAAATGAAAAGAGAAGAAAACATTGAAATGGGAAATGCATTGATGAAATATGTTGTATAACAAGCATCTTGTCCCATACTTAGCAGAAAAAAAAAAAAAAGTCTATTCATTTTTGATTAAATTTGGAGTCCCTGTGTAACGTCACACTTCACAACGGCTCTGATTAGTGTTACTTACTTTCCTTAAATGATCCTGCTCTCATGTATACCTTAAAAAAAAAAAAAA
>VWZY01006886.1:499958-514100 GCA_013399075.1 Chloroceryle aenea
TCCCATTGACCTAAAGTCAAACAAGATAAGAGTATTCAAAGACAGAGCCCAAAAGGCCCGCAATACAATTGAAAACTCATTCTTAAGCTTTAGGTCAAGGAATAGGGTTTTCATTTAGAAAAGGAATTCATTAATTCCTTCCATTAGATTGCACACACAGCTTTCTGCTGATTGAAAAAATAGAGAAGTAAAACTTCAATCATAAATACCCACATTAACAATTTTACAAATATCATATTTATTTACCATCAGATTCACCACAGAAAAACAAATTTAAAATAAAACAGAAATATTTCTAACTATTTATAGTTCCAGAGACAGAAAAACTCATATAGAAATTCTTAAAGTGTTTACACACACACTCACACACACACACACACAAAAAACTAATAATAAAAAAATCCACAACAAATAACCAAACAAAAAAACCTCCAAAAACATAAAGAAGCTACTGGTCTTTGAGTTCACATAATCTTTGGGGTTTTTTCCTACAGAAATATTAAGAAACATTTTAAAACCGTTTCCCCCTGAGTTCCATGATGACAGTTGTTATTTGTCATTGTGTGCTAAAGTGATCACCTGTAAAACCAGGTAAAGTATAACTTGAAACTTATATTTGCAGTCCTGAACCTTTGATGAATATGATGGATGTGAAGGAACGTGAGTTTAACAATCTGCACATGCAGCTTTGGGAAATAAAATTCATGCCATCAATACCTGCCCTGAGATAGGGCTTAGAAAAATATTTTGTGCTCCAAAACTAGCCATCTTCTGAAATCCTAAAGAGGTATGTTTGCTCCTTTATTTATTCAAATAGAACTATAAAAAATGTACATTTTAAAACATTAAAATAAAAGTGTTAGAAAATATTTTAGAGGACATGAAGTTCATCCACTGTAGATGTTTGATGGGAAGGAATGTTGAAGATCACCTTCAGATACCCTGACCTCAGGTAGACATTTGTCTACCTCGTGAACTGCCAGAAGGCAGTGAGGACCTCTCAACAAAAAATATCAGATGACAAAACTGTCCATTTATCTACTGAAACACCTTTTTAAATCTAAGTTTTTACATATCAGTGTTCGTAGATGGAACAGATGACTATATGCTGTTATGGTAAATGGGGAGATCTCCATTTTATCTGCTCAATGACCATTTGAGCCTAACAAGAGATTCTGCTAATGTATCATTCTAAGTTCAACTGTTTCCCAGTTGGAGGCTTTTAATGCCATTTGAGATCTCACAGGTTTTCTTGTCAGACATCCGTTTCTACACTAGCTTAAGTGTCCCCTGGAGATACTGCACAGAATCTAGAAGCTCTAAGCAGAAGTCGTTCTTCACTGTGAAGTCTTAGATGGCAGTAAACACAAATGCATAAGTGAATACTCCAGGCTTCACTGAATATATTCATAATCACCATATGGAAGATCTAGAAAACTCTCATGTAGAGACATTTACATGTTGGAATTGGTAGCTTAGGTGATTAAAGGCTCATCTTTACATGCACAAAGGAGCTCAGTCACCATGGCAGCTGGTGGAACATCAAAAATCCAGTCAGAGGAATTAGCCGATGACCCATTACCTCACAGGGAATCCCAGGAGGGTGTCAGCTCCATGGGCAGGAAGTGACACACATCACCACCAAACAGCTGGATAGGGTCCCCAGGAAGCCTTACAGGCTGAGAGTGGATACTGCCTTTAGAGGTATGAGACTTATTATGGGCTACACAAGATTGCACAAGACTTATGTGATGCTTTAGGGAGGAAACAAATCATAGAATCATAGAATTATTATGGTTGGAAAGGACCTCTAGGATCATCAAGTCCAACCTTCATCCCAACATCTCCCAAACCACTAGACCATTGCCTCAAGTGATACATCTACTNACTCACCAGGCTCATTCCCTCCTCTAGACCCCCTCCAGGACCTCAATGTCCTTCTTATACTAGGGTGCCCAAAACTGGACACAGTACTCAAGAGTGCCAAGTACAGGGGCACAGTCACCTCCCTGCTCCTGCTGGTCACACCATTTCTGATACCGGCCAGGATACCATTGGCCTTTTTGGACACCTGGGCACACTGCTGGCTCATGCTGTCAGCTGTCAAGCAACATCCCCAGGTCCTTTTCTGACAAGCAGCTTTCCAGACACTCCTCCCCATCAGACATCAGTGTGATATACTGTCCACCTTAAACAGTCAGGTCCTAACTTCCAAAAATACCTCATTTTCTCTTAAATCCCTTAAGTTAAGCAATTTAGGTTTTCTTTACCTCTAAGAGTGGCCAAATAATTGCAAATTTTATCTCCTGGTAATTTTAATTGTTCCTACAAATACAAGACAAAAAGAGATAGATGACACTATGGAAAAATATGTTTATACATTTGAGTAATTTATGCTATAGCACTGACATCATGCCCCTCAGAAACTACCATGTGCACTACCTGAATGTTCAGGCTTCACCATCCAATAGTACGGTACCAAATCCATATTTATGTCTCTACCTGACTAAACTCTGACCTCCCCTTCATTTCTTTCAGATTGTTTCAAAGTCAGACTGCATCATCAGGAGAGCCAGAGACCACACAGCACTACTGAAAATCAGGCAAGTGTCTGAATAGGACCTTCTATTTATCTATTCCTGACTTTTTTTTAAGTGTTTGAACCAGTATTCAAGCTGTTTCTTTGTGGGGAAAGAAGAAGGGGAAGATTGCAATAAAATACAAAGAGAAGGTCTCTTCAGTTCTAACTACCTCTTCTGAAGTGCATCTCATTGCTCGCTGGGAAGGGAATGAGCTTGCATAATGATTAATAAACTCTAAATTCAGATCCGTTATGCAAATAAACATATTAAATGAATGCATTTTCCATGCAGCATAGCTTCTGCCAGGAAATTTGTTGAAAACATTGTTTGCCATTGACAAAGGCAATGTGCCAAATTCAGTCCTAGTGTGAGTGGGCACAGCTCAACGGTTTTCGTGGCATTGTGCCCATTCACACCAGGTCTGTAATTGGTCTATTGTGCTTCAAAGGCTTTCATTATCTGAGATGTTCCAAAGTGCAGATAAACAAAATCTCCATCTACAGAAGAGTTTTTTCAGGGTCAACACTAATTTTCAGTTCACTTAGCAGGCATAAATTCCTTCTGTCTGAGTTCAGCCTGTGACTGTACCAACTTCCTAACCAACATAATGAAAATACTTGGATATTCTCAACTCCTTCTCATCTGCAGAACTGCTAAAGAGAACCAGCCTAGAAGGCAGCAGCTTCAGAAATTGTATTTCAGTAGAAGATGGAAACTGGACTGGTTCAATAAAAATTGACCTGACCTTCCTGTTCTGACTTCATTCCAGGCAAAATCTCTTTCAGATTTCAGAAATGTTTCATTTACTCTTTCTCTCCACAACTTATGTCAAATGTCAAACCAAAAACCAAAGCATATTAAAAAAAGCATAAGATGGACTGTTTCTGGGAGATCTTTAATGATGATTTATGGTTCCAAATTACGTAAATAATTTTATTTTTGTGTGTTGTACACACGGATTAAGTCATATTCCAGCATCTTTTGTAGAGTACCCATGCAATTTCAGAGAGAAGATGTAATGTTTCTGAACTCAGCATTGTTTCTATCTCAGATACACCTGAGGACTGAGGACTATCACTGACAGACTAACACTGAAGAGTATCCTGATAATTGTCATCTAAAGACATGTTAATAAACATTAAATTTGACAATTACTAAGGTGAGCAGTACAATATTTGCCCTGAGATAGGTCTAAAAACTGTCACATCCTATAATCTTTAGAGTAATATGTGTGTATCTAAATAATTAAAATAATAGTGACTATGATATTTAGAACCTAAGGAAAGAAATTCAAAACTTAATGTGAGACTTTGTGAGACTTTGTTAACAAAGCTATATGCAGTAAAAGAATAAAAAAAATGATATGATAAAATTTCTTATTCAATCTGCCTTCTTTAACTTTTTTGAATATAAATAAATATGAATCTGGCTGTTTAAGATCAAGTCACTTATTTTATAGAAAAAGCAGACTAAATTTTATTGTCTTGATTTTGGGAGCTTTACATCCCAATCCGTCTTCATCCAGGTGTAAGAAATCCTGGTACAACTTGTCTGACGTACAAATTAATGACTTTTGTAATATTTTCATCATGATTTGAGTTTGTTTTTCTACTTCACCTACCTTTTTTTTTTTTTTTTACAGTTGCAGCAGTTACATATATGAGCAGTGTCTGTGTCACAAAGCCTAAAAACCAGGTTCCTTGCTATACAAGTATGGCATAACAGTAAATAGTGCAATGAAATCAAAGCTGTAATAATCTGCAGTTCCACTTACAGATAACTGTGCACAACTTCAATGTGACTTATATGCAAAGATAATGAATTCTATAATGCAAATTTGCACATGGGGGTCAAATAAGGAACTTCTTTGTATTTGACAGTACACTGGATATTAGGTGTTTGTCACAAAATAAATAATTCATCTCTCGTAGCCACTTGCTATGTAAATGATAGTCTATGGATATTAAAGCATTTAGCACTTAGAATAAAATGGACAGCTGGGGCCAAATGAATATCTCTCAGGACACATTACCATTACAGTTCCCCTGTGAGTTTTTAACTCTTTTCACTTCTGAGGGCTGTCATGAGGACATTAATTGAATAAGCACAGAGTTTGTTCTAATACAGGCAAAGACACAAAAAGAGGAAAATCATGTAAACAGTACATTAATTTCAGAATCTACTTTTCCCCATTTTTAATGTTTCTCAAATCCCCAGTGGAATTTGGATCTGGTTCAATAAAATAAAGGAAAAAATAAAGCTTCAATATTTTCAAAATATCAAGCAGATGATAATCAAAACATAATTTAAAAATGTTTAACATAAACTGTGATATGGGCATAATTTAAGGCCCAAATCTACTCCAAAATTCCACATGAAACATTCTCTCGTTACATGTCTCTGATAGATTCTTCTCCTAATTGGCCTCAAAGTAAACTTTTAACAGAGCATAAAAAGTGTAGCAACCAGATGGGTTAGGGGTATCTCTCCAGATCCTATGAGTGCATGCCCTTAGTCCTAACCAGCATTGCAGAAATTTTCTGTGAAGATAACAGAAACATAAACTGTTTTAATTTTCTGTGCCCTGCTCCTACAGCTAGAAGCACCACAAGAATCAAATCTGCTCTCACACTTGCAGCTGTGAATCCAAGGAAACTCCACTAAACTTGGTAGAGTTGCTTGAGACTTACATTCTGGTTTAAACTTGGCACCTTCTCTCCTCTGTATCTAGAGGGGCTTCTAGAATTCAATGGCTACTTTGAGCATGGTGTAAACCAGACTAGACCTGATTTACTGATCTAGCTGTTACATATATTTTAATTATCTTTTCCTCAGTGGTTTCAGGATGCTTTTATAATACCCCTGACAACAACCTAGGCTTCTCTAGGGCTAATTTAGCAGCCATATATTGGATCACACAAAAATATGATATAATATACAGAGAAGTAATTTTTAAAATGAAGTCTTAGCATCTTTGATTGTCACTGTTGCATTAGTGCTAAATCTAAGCTACATTAAAATAGATTGGACAGTTGAATATCAAAGAAAGATAAAAGATTCTGGTGTTGTAATAATTCCAAAAGTGTCTGCTCCCAAGTTAACCTCCTAAATGCCAAGCTAGCATGAACTGTTATTTCTAATACTGCATACCAACATTTATTTTTACTTCAATTTATATTATAACAATACTAGTTATTAAAAAAATTAGATCCCTGCTGAATTAATCTTTGACTTAAGGCATTGAAACTGTAAGAGTTACACCTATATGTGTCCTGGATTTTCAGTATCCCGGTTCAGCAGAAAAATTGTTAGCATAACCAACATTTGACCTCAACACATTCTTATCCAATTCTGTAACATGAAAGTGGAAGACAGTGTCAGATTAGAAAAGAGAGCTAAATCTTTTTGTTTGTTTTTTTTCTCAAAAGCAGTTCAGTGATTAAGAAGTTAGAATTTCAACTATAAAGTCAAAATAAAACATTTGTACTTCTAACTTTGGCCGTTCGAGCTTTTGAACCTAGATCAAACATACCTGAGACAGCATAACTGGTTGACAAATCCATCTTGTATAGTGAAGACTCTGGCAAATTGGAGCTTGAAACTCGGGTAGAAAGGTTGGGATGATAATGGGCAGCACTGGGCACTGTCCAGGAATCTGGACTTTGCTATTCAGCTCAGGCAGAAACCAAGTGAGCTGTTTCTGAGGTGCTCTTTATTCTGCAGCTAAGACAGGTGGATGCAGTGCTCCACTGCACTGTCACTATGCCCTTAGCTACCTGGCTGGTTTGCTTTATTCAGGGCTGTAAACAGTTTGCCACATTTGAAGTCAGAAAGGAAACCTGTTGGTGGCTGTGAGGGTAGAAAGTAAGGAGTAGGAGGGTTCTCTTTGGGGCTGGTTAGGGCCATCTAAACATAATTTACTTAGTCATTTCAATAGTATAGCCTTCCTCGTTTCTTAAAAAAAATCAGTCTACAATCTGATAATGCCTCCACAGTCAGCAGTGTAGAAAGAAGACCTTAGACCTTTTCTGCAATAACTCTAGTCCTGGTGGATTCAAACTCTCATTGGTTTTGCTCTCAAATGCATATTTGTAATATGCTGACAGCTGGCTCAGTGCTTTTTTATGTATTAAAATCCAATGTCTTAAAAGAGGAAGTTTTGTGAAGCCAAGACAGCATTTCAAACAAAGAAAAACAAAAGTGTACTATCCGTTCAAGGGCTTTTCAATGAGATAACCTTTCCTTCACAACAGTAATTGAAAGATACTAATGTGTGGCATGAAGTGGACATGCTGCTGCCATGCGGAAGATAGTTTGGACCTCCGGCTGTGTAAGTTGATAGAGGAAGTCAGGAATTTGTCATTGTGACTGGTCCCACCTGAAGTTGATGGTTTGTTAAAATTGATGGAGCAAAAAGGGGATCACAGAGTCCTCTTTTAGACCACCAGCTGTAGCATACAAATGTTGTGCCCATTTCAGGGTCATGAATATCACCTGTGATGCTTGTCCTTGCAGATGAGAGCTGTTTCTGGCTCTCCTGGTGGCATGGGAAGAAACAAGGAACAGATCAATACTGTGAATTGAGACAGTTGCCAAGAGTGACCTGACTACTCGATTAGCAGGAGACTGGTAAAATGTTGTTATTTCTCTCTCTTTCTCCTGTGCTTCTTTGGTAGCAGAATGCATGACTTCTTTGAAGATGGAAAGCTACATCATCTTGCTCACAAGCTGCTATCTTCCCTGCCTGTCTTCCTTCGAGACTGCCCTTTCTCTGTGTTCTCTTGACATATCCTCAAGGTCAAAGTGTGGAAGAAACATAATGTTTTTTCCAGGTGCTTTTCCTGAAATATTTATTCTCTGAAGATGTCATTGATAAAGACTGCACAGTAATAGTAGTTAGATGCAGAGAATGAGTATTACATTCAGCAAACTGAATTTTCAAATATACCTTTATTTCAACATGGGATGGAGATATTGCTTGATGAAAAAAACTTATGAAATTAAAACTTGAAATTTATTTTGATCAATCAAAACATTTAATTTTGATTAAGATATTATTGCAATATGTTTTTGAATTAGCTCAAAATACAGTGAAATAATAATAGTATAGAACATTAGTCATTAGAAATGAAAAAGTAAACCATCTTGTTCTAAGAATGTCAAAAAGCAGGTTCTGGTTTTGCTAAAATAAAGTATTTGGATCTGCACACCCCTGCAAACCATTTCTATTTCAGAGAAACCATATTTGCAAGTGAGAAGTTCTGGATTTTTCTGAACAGTGTTAAACATATGTTGCTTTCACAGGAAGAGGGAAGGAAACCAACATGCACAAAAATTAAATACATGATTTCCACTTGTTTATTCTTGTGTGTATTTATCTCTTCCCAATACAATGATCATTGAAGTTAATGGACAGATTCCCTTGAACACATACTATGCCTTTAATTTTTAAGCAAATTTTTAGAGAAGCACAAAGCAGCTTATATGCTTCCCCACAACACACTCCTTCCATGAACCTGCATGCTAATCCACCAGTTAGTAATTCTGAGGTCTCTCTTGATGAACAATTAGTGCAGCAAACTGTGAGGTGTTTATTGTGATGTGCAAAACTTTGGCAAAAATATTCCCTAAACCATTTTACCTATGAAAGGAATTTGAGTTGTTGATCCCACAAGCACACAGCATTAATCTGCTTCTAGCATAATACACTTTTTTACTTTCCTTCTCAGTCTGATTACTTCTGAAATTTAGTTTGACATTGTTCATTATGTGTTATTGGTTTATTATTTATTATTAATTTTTTAGTTTGCTCTTGTTATTTACCTTCCTTTGCTATTGCTTTTTTTGTTTGCGTTCTTCTTCTACAATATTTTTCCTTTTGCTATTATTTTTCTTCATTAGATGCATTGAAATTTTTTTTCTGCATATCATGTAGCTTGGTTTTAATTATTTGTGTTAGGCATCCACCACTGCATAGACTCACAGAGTCTTCTAAAGTCTTATCATAGAATCATATAAGTATTAATGGGGGTGCAAGTAAAGGCCCTGCTCTCCTACTTCTGTTATTATGTGACTGTCTGCATTTGTACTCTGTGGGTATTAGCCTTTTCTCCAGGCTAAACAAACCCAGTATCCTCAGTCAGTCCTCATAAGACTTGTGCTACTGACCATTTCCAGCTTAGTTGTTTGTCTTTGGACATATTCCAGCACCATAATGTCTTGCTCGTAGTGGGGTACCCAGAACTGAACACAGTATTCAAGGTAAAGCCTCACCAGTGCTGCATAAAGGGGCACGATCACTCCCCTAGTCTTGCTAGCCACGGTTTCCAACACAAGCTAGGATGCTGTTGGCCTTCTTGGTCACCTGAGCACACTGCTGGTTCATAATAAGCCAACTGTCAACCAATTCCCCCCAGGTCATTTTCCATTGTGCAGTTTTCCAGCCAGTCTTCCCCAGGCTTGTAGTGTTCCATCAGCTTATTGACAAGTACCACTGAACTCCACAGATAATGCGTTATTAAATGTTACACTGAAGCTGAAATCTTACACAGTGGGTAGTGTAAAATCATTACCAACTTGAATATTCTTGAGGATCAAGAATATTCAGGATCCCCAACACGAGACTCACCACATATTGCTTAATCCACAAGCCCCCTGTAGGTGGGTTTTGGTGTCATTGAATGCCCATCCAAGGGTTATATGAAAAGCCTGAAGCTAAGGCACATAAATGGTTCTATAAACATCTTGTCACACAGCCTAAGCTCTCCAGTTTTTAGGGACTTGAACTTATTAATAAGTTGATGTGAAGTAAAACTCTTTCTTGGGAAATGTGTGCATAAAAACCTTACTTTCTTTGTGACTATATTCTGTAAAACTGCTCAGGAAATAGCCCACATAGTCTTTTCTTTTCTAAAAGTATATATGTGTGATCTCTCTCTCTCTATTTTTTTTTTATCTTAAAATACTTAGATAGGTAATATAAAAAGGATTTGTAAAACAAATAGTGATCCTCACACTCTGGATTTCTCCAGTCAGAGCAAATGCAGTGTTATTCATTTTGTAATCTGGACTATATTTCATATATGAAAGGCTAAAGTAAGTTAATATTTTCCTCAGCAAAGCTATCAAACAGACAAACACTATAAAAATGTTATATGGTGTTTCCTTCTCAATGTGCGAGTGTAGATCTTAAATCCTAAGATCTATGGGTTTAGAATGTTAAAGGACTGAGAAGATCTTCCATTTCTTTAATAATATTGGGCATTTTCATAAACTGTGTAATGTCCTCTACCCTGATGGCCAAGATGTTCATATTCAAGATTTTATGTCTCGCTTTTGAATTATTAATAACCTTTTCAAAAGTCTGTACTCTACTACAAGTCTGTATTTCCCTCAAAATATCTTAGAAAATCTGTTCAGGAGATATCTGTTAGAACATTTGTGTTTGTTGTTTTTTTTTTTTTTTCCCCTTTGGACCCTTGAATGAGCAGGTCAAGTCCAACACTCAGTTCAGTGTTACAGGAGCACAGATTTTGCATGTTATATCTGATGTTCTGGAAAGGGATCTTCACAGTGAATCTAATTTGTTTAAAATAGCAGGGCTCCTCACTGTCACTTTTATCATGGACAAGCAAGTAACAAAGTACTTATGTCGAGGCTATACTACACCGCCTAAAGAACCAGAGTCTGAATCCTAGTCCTAACTGAATTTCCCTAAGTCGCAGTAGTACCAGGCTTTTAGCCACTGTTATAAAGAAGGTGGGACTGGAATTGCTCACAAGATGTGCTTTTGTACCAGGTGATTATGTTGCACCTTTCTGTAAACAGTATTTGGTAAAAAAGCCTTTTTTCAGATACTTCAGATGCTGTAAATTAGTGTACCTGGTAAGACCAAATCTCTAAATTTGAGATATCTTTCCACTGCAACACAAACAGAACACTTAAGAGTCTGCAGCAAGAAGCTTCATTAAGTCAGGCTGTTTAATGGAAGCTTCCCTATAGCTAAGTTTGCCCAAATGATGAAAAACTTCTCTTTATGGGACCCACAGGCAAATACAACAAATAAACATTATAAAATAGAGCTTAATAGATTTCACTGGGACTGAAACCTAGAGATCTATATTGATAACTTATGCAGTCTTACAGTGAGACAACACCAGTTTTAGATTACACTTCTGTGACTATTTATCTACGTAATCGCTTTTATTTTCTCATTCTCTTTTAATGTTAAATTCTGCAGCTCTTGCAAGTGGTCAAATGTTCACACTAGTGTAAAACCAATGCAAAATAAAAGATTTCATTAACTTGAGCTAAATAATTTTCCTACAAAAAATACATACTCACATGCAGTGGATACCTTAGAAAATTGAGAGGCGCTGTAGCAGATATACAGACTCTTTTCTTCAAGTAGCACGAGGTAAATAGCACAATAAATCAATTTTTATGGATGTTGTTGACTTTCAACATTTACTGATTTTAAAAATTAATAGCTGAAATAATAAACATTCTCAAAAACTCTCTAAACAGCCAACTTGATTAATTCCTTGAAATGAAACCCAGTTGACAGGTGCAATATTCTCAGATGAAATTTTTTGTAGTCTGAACAGGCTATAATCTAAACTTACTCCAGTAGCACAAGCTTACTTGCTTTCATTTTAATCCGTGGGAAAATAAACAGACTTAAGTCCCTTATTGTGCTTTGTTTAGACATGCATGCACACACCTATAAAATATTCCTTCCTGTAAAATTAAATGAGATTTAATTTTTGTGTAAATATTATTTTGGAGGCATAATAGCATTGCACAGTGCAAATGTCATCACTTCATATTAATACTGCATTATTGTGAAAATGATAAGCAATTCCTGGGCATATGGAAATGTGTACTGCATTGTGAATACTTTCTAGATAGTGATCCCATCCCAAAGTGATGTAACCAGGGATACCTCTGCTGAATGAAACACAGCTTCACATCAGTATTTTCATTTACACCCCTTTTCTGGGTCTCATTATTCATGGTCCCTTAACAGAGGAGCAGAAATTAAATGAAAAAGTGTTAAACATTTTTCTTTATGATTTTTTTCTCCAGAGCTGGACTTAAATAATACTGTTATCTATAGTTGTTTTATATTTCCATTTAGGATAAAAATAAGAATCTAATAAATTTTTGGATAAGTATCAGGGCTTTTTTTTGAATTTATATAAGATTTTAAACTTCTGAAATTTAAGGCCATTGCATGATCTTTATTTCCTTGTTTTTTATTGCTGAGATATTGGTCTGAAATGATCAAGACAGATGCCTGAATTCATGATTAATGAGGCTGCCAGAGATACTCAGATGATCCAGGTGACCCTTTCCTGCATCACAAGAAGTGGATGGACATAAAAGCCTCACTTTCAATGAAAAAAGGTCATCATTTGCTCAGCCACATACATTGTCTGCTACCTATAGATCCTTTAACATCAGCATTTGTGAGAAACTTCTGCATAAAAATTAAGCAAAAGCTGCTTTCAGGCTGAATGTAATCAATTTGATGCTCTGTCTTAATTTTCATGAATTAAGGTCTGTGGTCTCTCTCTTTTCATTTAAGGAAATTTTTCCTCCATTATTCAAGTCCTATCTGCTGACTAACAATTTTGTTGTTACTGTGAGAGGAAACTGCGGAATCAACTGTGTTTCGCATCCTGTTCAGACATTAAAGTAAATAAAACTACAGAATGTGTGTAGCAAATAAAACTAAAGAATGTGTGAGTCCAACTATTTCAGTAGGCAGATGGGGACATCATCTATTTTGTTGAAGTCTTCCAAGATAATAAATATTACTGTCCTGATAATCATGTTAGATAACTTCTCTATCATCAGCTCTTGAAGCTGTTAAGTGTCTAGGGGGGTTATAGATTAACAAGATGTCAAGGCTGGTCTTTTCCTGTAGTCTTCCAAAATAAAGGGAAGCAGACTCAAGGGAGTCTGCTTCAACCAAATTCATTAAATTTCTCAAATAGGCAGTGGAATTACAGGGAGTTAGTTAATAAAACCATGCAATCTGTTTGTCAGATATGTTAAAAAGAAATTAATTTACAAAAAGTAAGCACTTCCACTGCCACATGCACAACATTTTTAGGAAAAAATTCCAAATTCATACACAACACATGAAAATAAATTATCTCAGAGGACAGAGGAACATGTAGCAGGGCAAGACACGCTTAGAAATATGACTCTGGAGAAAAATCTTAAGATTATCAGGAATGAAAAAAACCACAGAACCAAACTTCTATATAACAGTGCAGACAAAGTGAGAAATGTGAAGGTTTGCTCTTAGCTCAGCTCTAATCAAGTCTTGCCTCTTTGTTTAATTGAAATTACCTTGTGTCCCCAGAAGACTAGCATATCTTTCTGAAAGCAGAGGAACATCAAGGTCTTTAGCATCTGTCAATATATTCTTGCTAAGGGCTAAATTCTGGCTGTGCTTAGGCAAAAATGAGGGATTACCACTTTCTCAGAGACATCCTGCTTACAAAAAGCAAAAGGATTCACAGCATAGGGTGTTTTTCAGTGCTTCTTGCCTTGATTGCAGAAAAGATTATCTTATATCACCCATGGTAACTTGTTCTCAGATGTAAACTAATTAGAGTAGCAGAAATTGAACCCCTAATACACAGCTGGTCTTATTCTCATCTGAGGAACCTCTTCAGTCATGATTGTTCTCTTCTTTTACATCTCCACTGTGCTTGAGTAACATAGATGAAACTTAAGCTTGATGCTATGTGTATATACAAAAAGGCTGTGTAATCACTTCAGCTTAAGTACTCTGAAGCTGTATTTATTATGTTCATTTACTTCTCAAAATTATTCTGAGCATTTGCTTAGGTTATGAAAAATTGATTTTCATGGTTCTGTGAGGGAGGAATTAAGATCTCAAAATCAGACTAAAAGTCAAAGCATTGAAAGTAGCACTGTATAAAGTACATCAGCAGCAGTACCGGAAAAACACATCACTGAGCAGAATAATAGTATATTAAAACGTAAATAACAATGTCAACAGGAAGAGAAGAAGCCAGAGTTAAATAAGAGACACCTGCTTATACAACACAATCTTAAACTTTTGTTCCCTAACTTAGAATAAATGTTATCCATAAAATGTTAACTCCAGATTTGCTGAAAATTCGAGATAGATGGGCACTTTACCTTTTTATAATTAATTATGAACAGATCTGAGCACCAGGAATCTGCTCCAATAAGGTGCTTGGACCATGAAGAAACAGAATATATGAAGAAAACCCAGCTGACACCTTTGCTGGATTCATTTTCTCCAGGGAACCAACTTAAGGCAAAGCAATATGAGGATGGAAGCAATATTAAGGAGACTAAAAGACTGTCTGTTTCACATCTTAATTGCTTGAGCTATTAAACAAACACATCTGGTGTTGATGTCTCCTGAATACTGTACTTTTTAAGTATCACATATGCCTCTGTGTTAATGCTTTTATGAGCTGCTCACTTTTGGCTTGGATTTAGGTTGCTAGCTTTACCTTTTTTTTTTTTTTTTTTTTTTTTATTTTTT
>VWZY01006886.1:514165-530202 GCA_013399075.1 Chloroceryle aenea
ACCTTTTTTTTTTTTATTTTTTTTTTATTTTTTTAATCTTCTAATGCAAAGCTTATTTATCTATTCAGTGATTTCATTTTATTTGTTTTTAGCCTTGGCCTTTTGGGTTTTGCATATTGCAGTTTTCTAGCCATTTGCCTTCTGCCAAGTCTCTGTCCCTCGTTTGTTCAAGAGAAATTAGAGAAATTAAATAAAGGAAAATTCCACTTCTGGCAGGCATGAATTTGTTAGAGTGAGTTAAAGGAGGCAAGTTTGCAAAATTTCATTATGGAGCCAAGTAATTGTTAAAAGAGATGCTGCTTCTTATTTTTTCAATAATGCTTTTATACATTTTGAGCTTTATGAAGGATTGATTTTATAAAAACATCCTTGGAGAATTGTGACCTTGAGTTGCCTTTTATGAAGGAACTTCTAGGTCTAGCCTAAAAAGAAATCGAAGTGGAGACTATGGAGGATTTTTATTTAAAAGGTTATAAAATTGTGCAGACATGCAGAATAAGTGTTATTGACAAATTTGTTTCTAAGTGTTACAGGCTACAAAAGGTATTTCCATTTGGCTTTCAGAAAATGTCCTGTATTGCTTAACCTTTAAAGACATAAAGTAAGGATAAAAATTGCATCTACCACACAGGGGCTGAGATTGATAATTAGTTTGAGGTCAAGGATATTGTAAAGGCACGATCCTATATCTGATAACATAAAATTGCCAAACTGCAGAAGGTATTTTGGCTAATAGAGCTAAATTTTCCCTGTCACTTTGTGTGAAATATCCCATAAGGATCTGCAGTTACCTCAAGAATGGGCTAGCTGTTTATTCAGCATGAAAGGGAAACATTTCTTGTTTTCCCAGAAAAATATGGAGTATTATCTTGACTATCCAAATTGCATCTGCTCCATTGGTCAAAATGAGCACAGAATAGACTGTTTCTTCCTCTTCATACACATCAATGATGTTCTGTCAACAATATAGCCTGTAATGTTTTCTCTGAAATGCAGAATGTTTACCCATGTAAATGTGTCTCTCTATAACTTATACAAACCTTTTATTCAACTTCACATTGATACAGATAAAATAATTACTCAAGATTCTTGAAAATCAATGTTATATATTCCTGCACTCTAAATATACTTCTCGTAAATATTTTAGTGGGTTTATTTAGTTATTTTTCCTTCTGCAAAGTAACTATAAAAACAACATACATATGGAAGTTATTTCAGCTTTAAGGTTTTGTGGGTTCTTTTCCCAAAACATTATTTCTAATGTAGTTAAACTATGGATTATTTATTATGAAATTAATCATTACATTCAGAATGTTTTTTTAAATCTCAGAAGACTGAGCTTTCAGAGTGGAATGATATACCTCAACTACCATTTGAGTTTTCCTGCTCTTTACTATACACCAGCCATGTTTTCAACACTCAAAGATTTGATTGTATCTATGAAGAGTATATTTTAGTCTTGTTTAAATGGAAAACAAAGTTCAAATGGCAATTGGTATAACTTACACTACCATATTCATTTGGTGGCATTTCATAACATGTGCATGATTCGCAATGGGGTTATGTAGTGCTAATGAAAAGGAAAAGCAAATATTTAGCCCTTTATTAGTTTGAAAGCTATCATACAGTATAAAAATCTAAGCCTAAATTTCTAGAATTATGCTATAACAAGGTAATTTTTCAGTTATCCTTGTCCCCAAGGCTCCCAAGGAACGTGCCTAAGTACAATTGTACCTCTTGTTTAAAGAAAGAAGCTAGCAAAAAAATAAGATAAAATAAATATAACACAAATGAATAGTTATTATATCAGTACAGTTTTTGCCTGTACAAACACAGCAGTCTAACATAATCTGTAATGTCAGTTATCTCTGTCAACTCTTTTCAGCATCTCATATGAAAATGTATGGGACTAGCAGCTACATTTTTTTCACCTCTAAGCACCTGCTTTAATGAGCTCAGTATCTCTGATTCCCAGTTATGAGAATTATCTAAAAGTACATTGTTTCAATTTCGATATTTATTCCCATTATTTGATTTAATTTTCAGATGACAACAGTTGGACAAGGCTGGCTGTAAAGTACATTTGTCTTCTCTGAATCAGTGTCATTCTTTATGGTTTTCATCTTAAAATCTACGCAGCTGATGAAAAAGTCCTCAATGTTTGCAGCATTAATGTAGCCCAACCACTTACAAACTTTTCTGCAATGGGTATTCTGAAGGCTAACAGAAAGATATCCAATTCTTACTTTGTATTAATTTTTATTTATTGAAAGAATTAAGAAAATATTGAATTGTTAAAGTGGAAGTAGAGTAATGAGCAGTAAGAATAATTCTGGCAATTTTGTTTTGCCTAATTGAAGACCAGTAGACATTATTCACCCAGACAGTTCAAGTTGCAGCAGGGCAGCACTTCTGAGTAAAAAACTAGTTCAGACTAATCATATGCCACAGACAACAAAACTCATAGAAAATATTGCTATTACATAGTATTTTGAAATAATTAGAACTGTGCTTGTCAGGAGTTCTAAATTTATATAATAAAATGAGATGTGTGTAAAAAATAACAGTAACTGAACTAAAAGAAAAAATAGCATAGAATAGCATATTCTTCAAATTCAAACTCTTCATATTCTTCATATTTGTCTTCAAAGCATGTTCTTACATTTCACAGCAGTAAATGAATGGATGAAATGAAGTCACAAAACACACAAGAGGTCCAACAAACTCAGAAAGTGACATAGTCCATCAATTTAGTTTGTTGCTGGATTAAAACGATGACTAGACTGTTTTCAAGAATTACCTATCAGAAGGATTTTTACCTTCTGCATAAAATCCACTGATTGGGAGATTACTTCCAGCAACAGGCCACTGCTTGTTTTATAATCACTTTCAGTATATTTAAAGCCATCTTATGTCTCTCAATAGAATACATGATGTTGCTTTCAAACAGTTCTCAGAGACAAGATTTCCTCAGTCTCTGCTCATTTCTGATGGCTTGGGGTTTTTTAAGAGTTTCTATTTTACTGATATTATCCTCCTAAAAATGTAGTGCCCAAAATAAACCAGTAAATAGAATAAGCTGATTAAAGATGAAGAGAAATGTAAAAATTAACTACCATGTATTATATACTACACTTTAGCAAACAAATACCTACATGAAGTTTACCTATTTTTACAAGGTCATAATATCAACTGCCTATGTGCTCCATTACACTGTCATTTTATGCAGGGTAATTTTGTAATTTTGCAGTAGAGATAATGTCTCTTATCTGCACTACCTCAAATTGGTCTTCAATTAATATCTTTTGATACACTTGTATGGTTCTCTTTTCATTAAGACCATGTCCAATTTAATTTCTATCCTTAAAAGTTCCCACTTTACAAAATCTTCATCCAAACACAACTATTTGTGATACACAAAGAAATATATTACCTACTTTGCTGACCTAGCTGGTAGACAAAAATAACGACAGCATTCCCTTTTCAAGAATGAATGTGGTGGGGTTTGAGCACATTTGTTCTTAAGAAAACCAGGTCGTGTTTCTCCAGGATTTCATCAAATGATTATTTAAAAATATGTCATAGCATATTTGTAGGTGACAAAGTTAAGCTGGCTCGACATTTTTTTTAACTTTCTGTCCTATTCTCCCCCCACATTTTTTATAAAATAGTACTCTATTTTCCCTTCTCCAATCTTGTAGGACTGTTTGACCTCCTAAAGTTCTTGAACATAATTACTAATGCTTCAAAGACAGCTCTGGCTTAGTTAATTTCATCAGATCCTGACAACTTGGCTACATCTAAGTTACTCAATATTCTTTTACCTGTCCTTTCTGACCTGTTCCCCTACCTTTTCTTAAAATTAAGTGTTAAAAATTAAAGTGTAATATGAAAAAAACATGTTTGCATTCATGCAAATACTGTGCAAAGGAAAGGGAAGCTTTGAAAAACAAGCGGTTTAAGCTAATTTAATTCTACAAAAAGGTCATACTGACAGCTGCAGCAACTGAAAACCAATCCCAGTAGGGATACAGATAACACAAGCTTCCTCACACTTCCCTGTCCACCTATTAGTTCAATATACAGATGAGGTTAAGAGAGCCATTCAGTCTTATGGGCCTGTAAGATCTTTGATTTCTCCAGAACACTGCCAAAATGCATTAGAAGATTTATTGCTTTTCACAGCATGGACATTTTGTCCTGAAAAATTGGTTTAAAATCATCAATTTCTTTTATATTTGATTCCCAAAGTAGTGACAAATATTAACTGCCACCAACGACTACGTTTAAAATGGTACTTTGGATATAAAAAATATTTCAGAACAACTACAGGAATATATTAATTTTCCCTATCATCTTCTTATAGAAAGCCACCAAAATAAATGCAGTTTTGTCGCTTCTCTGTCTCCATTCTTTCTGTTGATCATGTGGCCCCTGATGTCTGGATGTTTGGTATTACGCAGCTGGGGAGAGCCAACATGATTGTCTTTTAGATAGTTCTTTACTTAAGTTATTCCTTCACTATTAGAGCAGGAGCATCACTGCTCTAATGAACCCAGCAGTACACTGCAACCTAACGCCAAACCTATGTCAGCAGATATATTCAGAGGTTTTTCTGTTAAGCCCTGCCATTAAAAGTTAAACCTCACTGTTAGAGACTTAACCACCTTATAATAGGTATTTGTCCTTGTAGTTTACTCTTGAGGAGGAACTAATCAACTGCTTCAGAAGTGGATGCTACTAGTCATTATGCAAAACAATCTTTTATTTTGCTTTTAAGAAAGCACCCAATGCACCCTTTGATCTAGTTCTATGGTGGGGGATGCACTGGTAAAATTAATGGGATCTATACTTTATCTGTGCAGGTCATCTTCAATTTATCACTATGAAATCAAATCTTTTGGGAAAACCATTATTAACCTCCCCTAGGTTAGGTACATCCATCAAGTCTTTAATCCTTTTATCTTTATTATCAGGAAAGTCATTACTCTTCAGACCACTGTGACTATTAATTTCCTACAAATTAGGATATAAAACCTGCATTATCCATACGTCCTGGTTTCACTGGCACAGAATCATAGTCCTGCTATGGTCTGTAGGCCATTAGCAGTTTGGAGTCATCAGACCCAAGTTGACCCATAGGTGTATCCCCTACCATAAATGTCATGCTCAGTATAAAGGGGGAAGTTTGCTGCTGTTGAAGATGTCTCTTATTTATGACTCTGCTCTTCTTCCCACTCCTGAGGCCTGCCTTCCTTTTTATTGGGACCATAGTGAATAACTTGTTTACTTTATCCTGGCATTGGTATTAATTTGGCTGTTTCATTAAATCCATTTTCATTTCATTCTTTGAGTCTCTTCTGCTCTGCCTGATCCCACTTCTTGGCTGGGGAGGAGTCATCAGATGATAGAGCAACTGTTACAGTTTAGCCCTGGGTATGGGCTAAGCATAGACACCATAAAACTCTCAAGTGTTGCAACATTTGCAGGTCTGCATGGAGTATATAAATGAGTAACTTGTGATTTTGCATTGTTTTTCAATATCATCTGTGGTATTATATTTAGCACGGCCAAATAAGGAAGCTGCACTAGATAAATGACAAATATCCATTGAATAAAAATATTAGCTTCTCTTCTGTGTTCTTAAGTCTCCTGTTTAAATAACCTTTTAATGAAATTTCACGCATTTGAAAGACATGATGAGTAACTTATTCAGTAACTGTCATCTATTCTCCTCTGAATGTGTGCCACTGACTCCTTTTAATGTCAGTGAATGCTATGTGCATGCATCTATAATAGAATATACTCCTACAGTACAGATTAAAGGATTTAATATAAACTGTTAAGTCTATTTAATCATTTTCAGTAATTAATATTCTTTAAGATAGGAAAAAGAGCTTCAACATCCTGGATGTCAACAAGTAGTGACAACAGAATAGACCCAGACAAAAAAAAAACACCAAACAAATAATAATTTAAAAAACCACTATTTTTTTTTTAATTAAATTGCTTAATCTTACTTCCTCTGCTTTTCAGCATTTAAATTAATTTATTTTCAAACAATGAACTCTTAAAGTGGCTGCTATTCAAAGGTCAAGATTTATTGTGTCATACAATGTTACACCTCTGTAATTTACTATCTTAAACACTTTAGATATAATGGGCTGGCAACTTAGTATTAGATGCAAACAATTACTATAAACTATAGGTGAGCACAAAGTACTTAATAAATAAAGCAAACTCTAGGATATTCATGATTGGAACCACATAGATCTAGTCACATAATTAATTTCCCTGTAATTCATTTACTTCCCTATAACTTCTTCTGTCCTCCTTCCACTAGGGATGCATTATACTCTCTACCCCATTCCCTAGCTTGGGGATAGCTTAGAAAGGTTCATTCAGGAGGGCAAGGAGGAGGCTTCCTCCCATACAATATAACTCGGAAGGCACAAGGTACTGAGACCTGAAAAAGAGGATTCATCATATTCATTCAAGGACTTATTCAGGGCTTCAATCAGCCTCAAGTGAGTACAAGAGAAGACAAGTGCCCAAGCTGACTGAGAGATACTATCTTCTCCTGACTTGTTCACCCACTCGGTTGACAGGACATAGCCAGGTGTACTTCAGCAGAGGTATTGAAGATTGAATGAAAAGGGAGTATACTCCCTTAGATCAGCATCAAGCTGAATATGAGCCAGCAGTGTGCCCAGGAGGCGAAGAAGGCCAAATGCATCATGGCTTGTATCAGAAATAGTGCATCCAGCAGGACTAAGGAAGTGATTGTGTCCCTGTACCCTGCACAGGTGAGGGTGCACCTCCACTACTGTGTTCAGCATTGGGTCCCTCAACACAAGAAAGACATTGAGATGCTGCAGTACATCCAAAGGGCAATAAAGCTGGTGAAGTGTCTAGAGCATGTCTTATGAGGAGTGACTGAAGAAACTGGGTTTGCTTAGCCTGGAGAAAAGGAGGCTGAGGGGAGACCTTATGGTCTTCTACCACTACCTGAAAAGAGATTGTAGCAAGGTGGGGATCATTTTGTTCTCCCAAGTAACAAGCAACAGGGCAAGAGGAAATGTCTTCAAGTTGTGCCAGGAGAGGTTTAGGTTGGATATTAAGGAAAAAACTCATCACAGAAAAGTTTGTAAAACTGCCCATGGAACTGGTAGAGCTACCATCCCTGGAAGTATTCAAAAGAGCTGTAGATATGGTGCTTAGTGACATGGTTTAGTGGTGACCTCGCAGTGCTGGGTTAACATTTGGACCTGATGATCTTAAAGGCCTCTGCCAACCAGAATGTTTCTATGGCTGTATGATTCCAAAGGTGCAAATATCCACAGAATACAAATACAGCTAGCTGCACAATAACAGAAGTAGGAGAGCAAGATATTTACAGGCACTCCCATTAACACAAACAGCACTTACACAAAGGAGAACTCTTCAGATAGACTCATCTTGCCCCTCTTTTCAAGACAATGAAGATTCAAGCTCACAAGTGCAACATAACTTGAGTCACAAGCTTACTGTCGTTTGTGGATGACCTATAAATATTAGCATGGACTTGACATCCATCCAGAATCCATTTCTGTCTCTTAGGATCTCGCACTTTAGGTTTGTACAGAAGCTGGTATTCTTATCTCAGGCTAGTTCAACTTGTAACATTTCACTAATAAATGTGCCTACACATTCACACAGCCAGTCTATGGTCTCTCCTCACCATTTTCCCATACTTGCTCCTCCCTGGTTTGCTCCAGCTATACCACCACCACCACCCCTGTTCCTTTTCCTCAAGACTTCGCCCTTCCCCTGAACACTCCATAAGAAGTTTTGCACACCCTAACAGCCCCATTCTAACATCCCATAACAAATTTCACACAGACCTTCAAGCCTTCAAATACCATGTTTGTTCTTTTCCCATAAGACTCAGCATAATCTTGCTTCCTTTTTTTCTCATCAAAGTGCTAGCCAAATATCATCAGGTTATATAAGAGCAGTTTCAATGGTTTATTAATTTTTGACATAAACCCCTCTGCTATTATTTTCATTATCTGCCATTGTTAAGGTTTGTATTTCTGAGTGTTACATCTTTTTCTGTCTCTCCTTTTGTCTATTAAATTGAATAGCCAATAATTAGATATAAAAGACCAGGTATTTTTGAATTTCATTTGCTCTCATATAAGGTCTTCAATCTATTGACAGGCAAGGGCATGGCATGTCACTTTAGTTTGCAGAAGTTTGCGGTAACACCTGCCCAGCAAGGTGGTTGTGGTTCTAGTTTATTAGAGCAATCCCTGGAGATGGATTTTCATTAGTTTCCATGCAAGAGACTTCATACCTGAACAGACTGAATATGATTCTAGTGTAAGACTGGAAAAGGAGATTTGTTGTGTTTTCTTAAGGTTTGCACACTAAGTGATCTACGGGTGAGGACACGGCTGTCAATATAGCCCACTGTGTAGTTGTTAGAGTACACCGTAAATCCCCAAAGCTGAGATGTTGGTACACAGCATAGCTGTAGTTGTTTTTGTAAAAAATATTAATGAGATGTCTGATGTTGCAGTTACTACTTCAGTAGATCTTTAAGGGTGAATTGATAACAAAGCAAAGATAGAGGAGAAGTCTGTGAGAAAGACTTTTCTGTGTCTGATTCCATGAAATTCTCAACACAACCTCCCTAACTAAAATTACTCCTACAGTGGGGTTTAGCCTAATGCACCTACACAACTACGCACACTTCTATATCACTGCTTCAGCAGAAAATGGAAAACAACACAGATTAATACTTCACATATTGTTTCTTTGTTTCCTTTATCTTATGCAACTAGGAAGCACCTAATCAGTTTCCAGCTTTCTGCTTCTTTTTTCAGCCCCTGTGAAGTAAATGCTACATATTCTACAGGGTACCTTGGCCTATGCTATTTCAAATCTCTCTTCCACTTCCCTTTTCTCATTCCTATGTATTTTGTCTTTTCTCTTTGGAAAAGTTATTTGTCTAAGATGACTCATTTTTATTTTATTTAAATAAATTAACTACATGAAAAATAAGAAAAAATATTTTATTCAGGCATATTTGAAAGGAAAAAAAATCCCCTCTAAACCATGTGGTTAGCTTTTGTGTCATTTTACATTGTTCTGAAATATAGAGTGCAATACTCATAAGCTTTGATTGAAATATTCTTGGTTTCTTTAAAAGTGATCTGAAATTTTTTTCCTTGAGGTTTACTTTAATTTGAAAAGAAGTTTTAATTTAAAAAAAACCTTTTTTTTCTCAGAGCTTTTTTTGCTTGATGGTTTTGATTGTTTTTTTTCTGGCAAATTATCTGTCTCCATATACAACAAGAAAAAATACCATTTTCACTATTATATTTTAGGTAGGAATTCTTTTTAATAAACCACAAGCTTTAAGAAATTTCTATAACTGAGACATGAAGGTAGAGTTTTGTGCCATTTCCTAATAGAACATTCCTGAAAAACACAAACAAATTGTGTTGTGTCTATGACTAAATAGTATTTTTCAAGCAAACAGTTCCTACTCAAGTTTTAAAACATTTTAACTCTTTACAACACTAGGTAATTTAACATTTATTTCACATTAAAGTGATTGAAATGAGGGATTTTGGTCACTGAAACCAAACCATCAAGCTGGATAATTAAGACTACAGTACTGAATACAATCTCTTTCCATTTTTTTTATGTTTTTGCCATAATATATTTTAAGACTTACACATAAGGACAAATAATTTACCATAAATCCCTTGTTGTCACTTACACTCTGTTAAAGTATTATGTTATGAAATCCTGTTTATATCATTTCAAGTTTCTTTAATTTTAGAAGTATCATATTTCTTATACTGATGTAATATGTAAGAAGCACTTAATCAAAGAAAGTGTCTACATATTTCCATTTTAAGAAAAACTTTTTTAAGAACATTAAAAGAACTGAGGAATATTTACAACTGCAAAACTGAAGAACTATTTTTAATAGTTAGAAAACATTGAAAGAACCTTCAGCTTTAGTAAGAAACAGCTGGCTTGTGAGGAAGTACCTTAATTTGCTCATCCATTCAAGAGTGATGAAATGTGTCTTATAATTCTAATATTTTTTTCTAGAAGGTGAAGAAAACTGATAACTAGTACCTGTTTTCCAGCACACAAAATAAGTAAATTAACTACATATTAGCTGCTAAAAGTTTTTTTACATCTAGGCAAAGAAATTCCACCTGAAGCATGCACTTCCTAATAATGAGATACCCATCAAAATTCATAGTGTGGGGCATCTTTTCTTCAGACTTTCCTAAATCAGTTTCACAGTACTGTAGAAAGGGTCATGACAATAATGTTCTCCTACTTCATTGTTGTAGTAATAAAAAATAAACAGACATCCTTAAATGTGTACATTCTGAGGCATGATGGACACAGAGTTAAAGCTGTCCATTTCAGTCAGGTTTGTAGGGGATTCTTCTGATCTAGAAACTTAGTAACATAGGTATTTGACACCTTACTCATCTTTCTGGCATTGTCTTTGTTTCCCTGGCCTTATGTCATTTTCGTCATTACACCAGACAAAGAATTCCAGGAAGAAAACACGGGCTTCTAGAGGGGAAGGGACTTTGTTCTAATGTTCTAATGCAGAAATGGAAATAGGTGATTGCCTAGAAAAGAGGTAAAACTCAGTGAAAGAAAGGAGCATTTCAGCTGTTATTAACACTTTATCCTCTTCTGAAAGAAGTTGGTTCCCTCTCAGTTCTGTTTTCCCTTAGTCAAAAATAAATTGTTCTGCCACTGAAGCAAATTTAATTTTTGCTTTCCTCACTACTTGGCAAAAAAGGCTCGAGATAGCTCTGACTACTTTGGCAGATACCTGGAGAGCCTCTATTAACTTGCATTACCAGTAAGAGGGTTTTGGAAAGTTTGTTCTTGGAACTACTATTTGTGATCAGCTCTTTTTACATGATGGATCAGCAACCATGAAGTCCATCATAAAGAATCAATTCTCTTTCTGCATTAGCTATGGAACAGCTTAATCACTACCACAGTCACAGTCTAGTCAAAGACATTATTTCACCAAGTAAAGGTATGTAAACAGCATTTTTACTCAGGTCTAGGTCATAATCAGCTTTCCTGCTTATGGCCTAATTCTGTAGACTGCAGGTTCATGTATTCTCTTTAGCCTGTTTTTGTTCATTACAAATATATGACATAAAAAAAGACACCAAAAGACTTGTATACGTAAGATTGACCTTATGGTTCCTTATGGTTCCTTATGACCCATTGTTCCTTATGGTAGACTGGAAATAAATGCAGAACTCATCCTTTATCTCTTCAACAGTGCTTTGCTCTTTTTCTCTTATGTTATAGGTCAAGTGTGGATTCAAAATCATAAATGAGACAAGTTTTTATTAGTATATAAAGGGATGAAAGAACATTAGAGAAAAGCATTTGTGAGAGAAAAGAAGAATCTCTAGTTCAGATCAGACTGTTAGCATTATCCATCCAAAGTATTTTACCTTAGCCCACATGGAAATTTAAAGAGCACATCTCACTTCCTGCTTTATTCAAAATGCTGAAAGTGAACTATTCTAGTGGTAGGGATTGTAGCAAAACATATCTCATTCCTGGAAAAGCTAGTTCTAAGAGTCAAACAGTGTTTTGAATTTACTGTGTAAAAGGTACTGAAATTATGGTCAAATTATTGGGATAAAATGACATCATGAAATATTTAAATAGAAAGAAAATAAAATCTTGCCTTTATTTCATATAACACTTGGTAGGCTACACTCAAATTGAAATGTGGTGAAATGGGTATGACACCATAAGGATTTGAGTTATTGCCTTGGAAAAAATATTGTATATCTATTAAGACTAACTGGTTTAAATAATCCAATTGACAATGTGAGGTTAAAGAACTGACTTTTTTCTCATACTTTCTTAAAAGTGGGCATGCTGGAAGGTCAGCAAATAGAAATTATAGTAATAGATACCATGGAAAAACTAAAACCAGAAACGTTTCTGAAATTATAAGAGATGGATTGATCTGGAATGGAGGGGGACATGGGTGAAAGGGGATAGTGAGCCAGAAGAGAGACAAACCTGTTCTTATCACACTACTGTTGATGGAAAAAACACATGCAGTTGGTGTTTTCAATTTCCTTAGTGTACAATGTTATGCTGTATAAAGTGACACAGGATTTTTTTACTATTAAATAAAGATTTAGTCTTTAGAATTTGGGTTATGGTCCTAAGAAGGTGGTAAATTCAACTCATGGGACATTGTACTGGTGTAAGTTTCCAATGATATCAAAGTAATTTTCTAGTTGAAGCCAGCGTTTTTCATGACATTTTGTATTGAAGCAGTTTGCCATTACCTTTCCCTCTCCCAAAATACACATCTTTGGAGTTTATAAAAAGTGAAAGTGGAGGGAGTCCCTAATTTTAAAATTTCAGCATGCAGATATGTTTCCTGTACTAAACCTATAAACATGAGAACAATAAACCCGAAAAGACTTCTCAATCTTGACATTGTCTTCTATACAAGGAACGGATTTCCTGCCATATTGAGTTTTCCAGGTAAAGTTAATCAGAAATAATTGTATTCTATTTATAGAGCTGTGTTTTCCTGAATGCCAGCCTATTTCCTATTATGATAGGTATTTGTTAGACATATGGATTTGATTATAGATTCTAAGACCTCTAAGTTCTCCAGCCAAGACTGTATTCATCAGAATCCAAATCTGTGATTTATGTGAGACTCTCCACTGTTGGATAATCCCCTCAGCTAAACAAGTCCAGCTGTTTTTCAACCTTTTTGCATCACTCATGGAAAACAAACATAGAACATATGGAAATTTGATTTTGCCTATTACATTTTTTGTCCAGTTGCTGCTACTTGTCTTTGCTTCCATGTTAACTTGTGCCATTGGATTCCATTAGCTGTACATTATAAAATTTTATGTTTTATCACTTCTGTTGTTGCTGTTCTTTCCATAAATGGGATTAGATTCACTTCCTCAGATTGTTGGTGAGTTTTGTGTTAAAACAAGCCACTGTGTTATCCCTCATCTCTTCCTTTGCTGTGTACTTTTCTGTTGTGGCTTTTGGTCTTTTCCTTCAGGTCTTACTTTGCTAGGTCCTGGTAAATACTTAACAGGATGTATCTGGAGGGTGGCAAGTAGTGTACATGTTCTGTCACACCCATAAATTTGTTGTCCTGATGTTTAAGGAAAATAAAACATGTTTAAAGACATACCTCCCTTCCGTCAGCACTACTTTTTCTGAACTGAGCAATAGGAAGTGAGTTTTAGGTCACCTAATGCAGCTAAATAACCTTCTTCCAGGGATAAAAACACATAACCCATTTTATTATTGGAAATCAGTACCAGAAACCATCAGGTATTACTAACCCTTGATCACAGGTGATTCAGGGTGACCTATAAGTCACAGTAAGTCACAGTCAAAAATCTCACCACCATACAATTGCATTTTACCTAAATATTCAAGTGTCCTAGAACATCTTTACCATCTCATAAAAAAAAAAAAAAAAAAGTATTGTTGGTACCTCATACAGTTTTTTTAATAAAAAACTGATATAATAATATCATGCATCAGATTCCACAGTCCTTAAGCAGTCCTGTTGATGAGGTCCCATATGAGGTTTACACATGACTGCATACCTATAATCAAAAGCCAGGCTTGCCTGGGAAAGTGGGAAGGATGACATTTTGATTGTATGACAGCTCTAATTTTTAATAAACTTGGCAGATAGGAGAAGAGAGATATGAGAAATGCAACTTAGGCTGATATGGCAACATCTGAAATACAGAGAGAGTCAGCAACCTTTGGATGAGATTTCCACCTCAAATAAAAGTAAGAGGGCTGCATAAATCAAATATACACTGTTTAGAACTAGCAGGGGCACTGTAATCTTTTCCTTCCATAGCTTACTTGTCCTTTATGGACATGAATTAAACAACCTAAGGCGATATGAAGAAGCTATGTGAGATAACCCCCCCAAAATCCCCTAACCTTTTCAGATTCGGTAAAGTAGTTTTTGATAAGGGCTCTCCGGCTAGATATATACAAACAAGCAGCAAATATTGCCTCCAGCACTACACAACTGTTCTGACTAACTGTATACTTACTCCTCACAACTCCAGGGCTTTCTTTTTAATGTGAAATTTAACACAATAAGCATTAGTGCTGTTCAGCACTTCAGAAGTCAAGTAGCAAACTTTTCTAATCAAGGAATTATGCTTCCACACTATGGTAGGAATACAAATGAAGGGAAGTTTACTGACACCAAGAGAATGTGAACTGATCTGGTTGTGCTTGTGCATGGAAACCAGAAATTTCAGGTGTTTTCTATGAATCTCAGACACCCTCTGATCCCAGACTGCAGGTGAACGTAGCTGAGGAAATATATGAACAGTGATCTCAAAATATTTTCATCATATGTCCAGTTGTCAGTTCTGTAACCTTTCCATCCTTTTTTCCTTAAAATGTTTGCATGGGGGACTACCCTTCCATATGTTTCCTTAAACAAATAATCACATCATCCCTAAGCTTTTCACATTCAGCATTAGCTACATCCCATAATAATTTCAAAGAAGACGACTGGTTGAGGATCTGTTTTCTTAGACAGCTATCTACATCTAGTCCAGATAAGGAGTTGAGATCCCTAAGTAGCAGAGACCAGCATACAATCTGGAATCTATGTGGATTTACAATCCTGTAGCTGAAGCAGCAGAGCTGCCTCTTGGCAAAGTTTACTACCTCAAGCACAACACCACTATCATTTTTAGCTTCTTTTTGTTGCACTTCTGAATATTTCTGTGAGCACAAATACAACCATTCATATCTGCTTGCAGCTGAAATTTGTATCTAAATGTAAATGTGTCCTTAACCTAGCTGGGATCCATAGAGATTAAATGCAGAAGAACTGTTTAGTCAGCTAGTCTGGTAAATGCTTGTATTTCATCCAGTTACCCTTTGCATATCTGAGGGATAGTAGCTAACCCATACTGTCAGGAAATACAGTGCAACTAAACTGATTATATGCATATGTCCCTGCACTTATATATACTGCACAGTGGAATCAGATAGTAACAGACGAACCAAGTTTTGCAAATCCTTTTTTTCTGAACTCTGATACGGAACTCACCTAAAATTGTCATATGAAAATTTCATGACAATTTTAATTTCTCACACACTGAAAATGTGGTAGTTCGCACTTTCTTATAGTGACAGTCATCATCAAAAAAGCTGAGACCCCTTGGCCTGATCAGCAAAACAATTACCTAGCCTACAGAGGAAGGAGAATAAATGGTCCTATTGTTCTTAGACGTGTTCTTTGCTGAATTCCATTCCTGATAAGGAAGAGAGTCACAGTTTAAACTAATCTGAGCAGTTGAAGTAACAGTAGGGTTAATGGCATTTCATGTTAGTAGTATTTTAATGCCAATATCATTTATCGTATCATGAAGATTATTTTGTGATTTAGATTCATATAATTCCAGAACTATTCTTTTCACTTGGCAGAAAAGCTCTAGATATGTTTTCATCTAACTGACAATAAAACCTTAAAAATCCAAAAGGCTATATACAGCTTGCTTTCTTCTCATATGCACACTGGGAATCAATGAAATAAAGACCAGGTGCTTCTTGTGCTGACCAAGAAAAAAAAAACAGATTCTTTTTTTTTTTTTGTATAGTGGGACTGGGGATCTGGGAGTTTAACTGAAATGTTTCACAACATTAGTCAAGAATTTACACTTTTGCCTTTAGGGATCTTGGGAAAAAAATTAAATCAACAGAATTATTTCATTTAGAAAATCACCTGCTGTGCAAAAAATAATTTTCATAAAAAATTTAATAATGCAGTATCTAAGCATTGCAGTCCTATTGGAATGATACATTATGATGGCTCCAGAGGCTCATACATTGGTTACAGCTTATCACATCAGAATTGTTCATGCTAAGAAACACCTATGGAGGCTTCAACATGAAAGCAAAGGAGATGGGGGGGGGGGGGGGGCGTA
>VWZY01006886.1:536260-582278 GCA_013399075.1 Chloroceryle aenea
AAAAAAAAAAAGAGTGAGATAGTATTTCAGGCTTTTTAATGCAGAGAAATAAGTCAAAGTCAACCTGAAAAGTAAGAATTAGGATCAGATGTAAAACATGAACTGCATAGACATATTGTGCTAATAAAGCTTGTAGGACTTTCTGCATTTAAATTTCCTCAATTTTGTGTTTCATTTTGGCAATATTTAGAGACAATCAGAAAAAATGCAGGAGGGAAATGACTGAAGGCTTTTCCAGCAAATGAGAATTTTACCAGATTTTTAGCCAGTAAACTGTCTGGAGAAGTGAAAGAAGAGATTTCTGTAAACCACTTTCAGATGTATGAAACCTCAAAAAAATTTTGCAGTTGTGAGAGCTAACAGAAAAGGAAGGACTTGGTGAGGACTCCCTCTTTCCTTCGGCCAAGTTTGGCAATATTTTGAAGCTTGTTTTCAGCTTCTGCTGTTTCAGAAGGATGCATATGGCTGGATCTATCAGCCTTGCAAAACCAGTTACAAATGGACTGATGGAAAGAAGAGACAATAATGAGATGCATAAACCACTACATGCTGGTAACATGTAAGACTTCCTTTAGTTGTCCTTCAGTTACATCTCTTTCCCTGACTTGGCCAGACTCTGGAGTATCTCTCTTTCATCTGAGTAGCAAGGAGATCTAATGGAGAGTTACAAGAGGGACAAGTTTCTAATTCTCTGTTCAAGGAAGGTTGAGAGTTGAGAAGAGAAACTTCCATATGCAGTTTCAAGGTTCAGTCCTACTCTGTTACCATGACGAGACAATGTGCAGTTATGAAAGGGAAGGGGCGGGGTGGGGTTGGAGAAGAAGAGTATGCCCTCTTGGGATCTTGACTTTTATGTCAGGTGCTGGCACATTGACTTGTTTTTGTGAAGCTATGAGCTTATTCTTAAACAGTATTGACAGGAAACAGCAGATGGCCAAATTGCTTGCAAATGCTTTTGTATTATAGTTTATATTCATCAAGACACTTCCACACTGACATGAGCAATGTCATTTTCTAGTAATGTTTGGAATTAGTCCCTTGGGTCACCAATTCCCAGGCATTATCAGATGATAACTCTGAAACTGTGATTACTTAAATATTTTTCAAAACCTGAAGTACTCTTAAAAAGGATACAATTTGCAGCCATGGGAGCCTTGTTACAGTGTTGCTATCCATACAAATATCACTACAGTTGTGTTTTGACTCTCCATCATATCCCCCCTGTTAAAAGAGTTTATACCTGGAAAGCAAAAAATTGCTTTAGGCTGAAACTTATTTTAAAAGATATTCAAATGTGGATTCTCATTTTCTTATAAAAGACATTTTTAAAAGGAACTAGTTACATTTAAACTAAAGCAGCAAATAATTAATTTCTTATAAATTGGTTTAGAGTATTTTTGACCTTGCAAAATAAAATAATACACCATTTGACACTACACAAGTGTCGAAATACACAAGGTAATTAGATATTCAAAACTTGCTAACATTCAATTGCCTCCAGCTCCTTCATAAAACTACTACGTTGCAGTTAATTCCACAGATTGTACAGATTCATGTGGAGCATTTTATTTGCAAATCACAAACTCTTTCCACTCATTTTCCCATGTAACTCTTAAATAAATCTAAATATTATCCTATTCATACTTGTCTGAAAATATATAACTTCAGTAACTCCTGGCTATGCAAGGCAACATGCAAATAAAGAAATCACAAGTATGTGCTTATTTTTAAGATCTTGCTTCAAACATTTTACATTATTGTTTACATTTTTCAGTATTGATTCTCCAGTTTTGGTGCATTTAGTAGTTTGAATTGTTCTTAATTAAAAATTGCATGCAAGTTGTAATCTATTAGAAGGAAAAAATAAATTAGATGAAAAAATGTTTCCTTCTTTTAAATATATTTTTTCATAAGAACACAAAAAAAATCAACTACATTTAAAAGGATTTTATATTTACTATTGATCTTGACATCTATGCAATAATTTTCTAGAAATTTTCCTAATGGCTTCATTGCTTTATACTTATATGTACAGAGTAAATACAGTTACTGAATCAAGTCCCAAATCAGAACATACGAAGTAAAGAGAAGAAAGAGAAGTATGTAATGATAAAAAGGATTGTAACTTAAATAAGTTGCCTGTAACCAGTAATAGCATGAATAGTAATATTATAATATAAATAGAGCATACAGGACACCAAAAAGTCAAAATCTGAACATAGGCAATATCTATTAAAAAACCTGGAACCAGTAAAAAACCTTATAATGCATGTTTATAAAATAACAAAAAATAAAATCCAAACAGAATGGCATCACTGAAAAAAAAGTATTTAAAAGCTTTCCTAACTTCCTGACATAAAATTCTGACGTATTGCAAACAGCTATATAAATAAACTACATGTAATGTACTAAATAATATCTAGATATTAACCTAGAGTAGCTGTTCATCACATCTGCAGAAATGCCAGTGCTGATACACCTGAAAAGGTTCTAGATTACAAATGTTAATAAGGTTCCTTTGAGAGTTTTTCTGATTAATTCCAGCAAAATGAAATTTTGTCATAATAATTCATTTTATTTATATGTAGACACACAGCTTTTTCACTAGCCATTTCATTAAGAGATTTGAATACATTTTATTTAATATGAGTGTTGTTTTGATCTGTTGTTTTCTTCTTTTTACATGCCCAGGACTATCCTGGCATTTCCTTCAAATTCCAGAAAACAGCAGCCAACAAGGAACTGTCATCTCCCAGAGGTCTGGCTCCCATTTTCAATTTTATATTTGGAAGATGGACTTGAGCAGGATTTTCCACAAGCTCTATCTGATTTTAAAGCATGTAAATACCACAAAATTAACATTGTTTCTACAAACTGCAGCACAAATACCTTCAAGCTGACAGTTTAGACTAGACACTCTATTCTTTGACTGATGACCACGTAAATGATGCTGCTCTACTCTGTATCTCTCTTCACCCCCTTCAGGGAGCTGAAGCCCTTTGCACAGATTTTTTACATTATATCTACTATGCTGAGTGAAAGAATAAGATGCCTCACCTATGGTTCATATCAAGTACCAGCCTCTCTACCATTGCACAACATATACAAACTATAACCTATGGGGACAGATCTAGCTAAATATCATTAAACTTAGAAGAAATTTCAGCATAACTCCCTCCTGATACTTATGTCCTTGGCTGTATTTATCTGTTCTGGAAATGAGCAGTACAGAAAATAATTCATTAAAAAGTGATAAACTGCATTATCCTTCAGCAGTTGATAAATGCCATGACTCCCAGCTGATTGTAGCATATCTATAATGGAGTGTGGGGGCGTGGGCTGTGAATATCTTCTTTACTCATGCTGAGGTTTATAAAATGCATGCAGCCACAATAGTGAAGGCTTCTATACAAAAATTAAAGGCATAAATTTCATACACAGCCCACAGTGGGATGTGCTATGTAAAATGACTGCCACTGCTGTTACTAGAAATTCATGGACAATCAAAGCAGAGGTGTAATGTAAGCTGGAAAAGGACCAATCAACTGAAAAGTAGAATCAAGTGTCTGAATTTCCTATCTAAGGGAAGGGTCCCCTGCAGCATAGTTTGATTCTTCACCAAGCTCAGGACTTGGATAACAGAAGTAGATTAGGGTGACTAAACATGGCTTCAAGTGGTTCTTTCTTTATGTGGGAGGTTTACATTAGTTATATTCCACCTCTGATTAATTGCTACATCACCTGAAACACCACTTCCTTTACTCAACAGTTTCTACTATCGAATAGACCAGACACACATGGTAGTTGTCAGGCAGTAGTGGGTCAGGAAGGAAAATAGGATAGCAGAAGTACAAAATGTTACCAGAGTCAAAATAAAAAGAGAACTTTGTAAAATGTGTGGGAGAAGTGAGGCAGGACATGATTAGAAACTGTCAAATAAAGTATAGAAAGGAGGCAGATGGAAAATGGGCGGAAAAAACCACACTCGATGGTGAGCAGTCAAAAATAACTGAGTTCTACTTGTTCTTTCTCCAGTGAGGATATCAAAAGGAAGAGAGATGGGCAGTCAAACAGAAACATAAGAGAAGAAGAAGGCAGGAATGGAGAGATACTAAGATGAATCTGTAAGATTTCCTGTGGACATATTGAACAGAGCAGGCGAAGTAAGTATCAAAGATTATTTTCCTCCTAAGTGAAGGAAGTCTATTGTTCTCAGCAGAGAACTCTAGAAAATGTCAGCATCTAAATATGCAAAAGGTTTGTCATCCCATAGATGCCTCATAAACAGTATTCAGGGCGTTTCTTCTGTGTGGATTTAAATTTAGTTTGTTATCCTCGTATTTTAAGGATTCTGCAGTTAACCAGGCAGCTAATAACCTCATTTGAGAAACAGAAACCAGTTTATGAACAATGGAGAATTTGAGAGTCATTAAATAATTCTGATACAGTGCTGCAAATTGTTTCATTTTCCTTAGATAAAATCTGAAAGTTTTCTTGGAACTTTAATTACTCTTGCACATAATTTAATTGAGAGACTCACCCATAGAAACCTTTATAAGATCTACACAAAGCTTGGATTCAAACTGAGCTATAAGGTCTTAATGGTAAAAAAAACAAAAGAAGTTGACTTAGGAATGAACTCACATGTTGTAAGGGACATTAGTTGTCTGAAATATCACCCCTGTAGAGGAAAAACATTTCTTGCAAAGAGACTGTGTGAGAGTTGTTTTCCTCAATGTTGTTAACTACAGAGGAACACCATCAACTGTCTATCTCACAAAGTACCGTGAAATAAAGAAACTTGGTTAAGCAGTACCAACCACCTCCCTGCCCTGCCCAATTCTTCAAACTGTGCATGAGCCTGGGCCTGGGGTCATTAGTTTACACCCGCCTCTCTTTTGGAGACCACTGAAAGACCCCTCAATGACGGTACTGGACATGTGCGTCAGACAAAGGACTGATCTAATGCAGGGGCAAGGCAAGGAAAAGCAATTCAGAGAAGTAACTGACTATCTCGTGGAAGAGGAGAGGATATGGACAATAAATGATGGACACAGACTGAGAGACAGAAGCTTCTCTCACTGAGAATCTGGCCAATGAGATGACATTGGAATGTCTGGGTGGTATGTTAACCTATCCCTCTTCTTCTTTACAACTTTGTGTCCTTCTTTTCTTCCTCTCCATTCTCTTTTGCTAAGTTGTAAGAGGACTAATAAAGTGCCACTGGACGTCAAGTGACATCTGATATCATTTGTGTATTATTTTCACCCTGAAGTCATCCTTGTAGTCCTCAGTCATACTGGGGACCAGATCTGACCTTAACACATGTCTTGATAGGACTAATATATCTAGTGTATTCCTACCTGCCTGTCACTTGACTCAAAGTAACAAATTGGCAGTACCCCTCCAATACAGAAAGTAACATTTACAACTAAAGAACTGACATCCTTCTTTATAGAAAGGAAACTACTTAAGCACTATCCAAACTTAAATGTGTTATAAAATACATGGTCTGTGAACCGAGGAATCAATGAAACCATGTTTTCATTTTCATTTCATGTGTCACCCGTTTCTTATTGCAATACTACATCTTACGTAACACCCTAATTGCATTAGTTCCAGATCCTTCTCATATCACCAGATAATATTTTCTGTTGTCTCCCAAACCCCAAGGAACTCCTTTCCCTGTTTTCTCACACATGTACTACCTATGTTTTTATCATCTCTCTGGATGAGTGATAGCAGGTACTACAACTAATCAGGAGTTATGTGTATCCCAAATGATCAGTTAAGATATGAATGCTAACTGGCAAGGGATTTGCTGAAGTATAATGGACAATGATTGAGTTCACCCTGTCTTTCCCACGGAGAGGTATATTAAAAGAACATAACATTTTTTCAGGTACTTCACACAGGATTCAGTTTCATAAAAATACATCTAAATTTAGATATCCATATATAAGTATCTAAGGGAACATTATATCTCTCACTCCAATTTCAGTCAATGAAGATCTTGTCAATCCAGTCAGTTGAGTCTAGAGAACGATTCAGCTGATAAATTCACATCTGGGGACACTGACTCCCTCCCTAGTCTTCATCAACTGAATTGCCTTGAATTATGATTCTGTGTTCAGGTGTCCACCACTATTTGGGATGCACTTGGTCACCATGTGGGTTAGGTAGATTGGACACAGGACCTCTGAGACTCTTCTGCAGTGACAGGTGGAAATTATGCAGGATATATAAATTTATATCAAATGACACTGGGCAGTTCAGGCAATTGAGTGATACTAGATCTCCACTGACTGTATCAGGAATTTAGATATCTACTCTCTGTAGATACATACTATCTTAAGACACATTTACATACTTAACCTCAAACTGAATGCCTCCATTATTGTCCTTGACGTTTTTCCCAGTGTGGCTGAAATTAATGAAAGAGAGCAGAAGTTCCTGTGAAGAATGTATCATGACATAAACCAGCCTAAAGTTTTGGTTTCAAAGGCCTGCAAAACAATCTGCATAGAAAGCACTCAAAAAAATGCCAGAATTTGAGTTGTCTTAATCTGTCTCCCTGATGTGAACATATAATGATATATTTTTTAATTACATAGTCACTTTTTTTTTCTTCCCAGAGGACCTCTACTTCATTCAGTACACAGTACAGACAGCCCTCATTTAATGAGCAGCACTTCAGTATTTTGTTTTCTCCTTATTCTTCAATATGCAGTGCTAGGCCTTATTTATTGCACACAATTATAACACCGCTCAGAAGACAGAATTATTAATTTTCTCGTGGGCTTTTCTGTGTAACTCATCTCTATCATACATTTATTTTCACAACACCCTTTCAAAACATTTCCTTCATTTGCAGCTGAAATGCTAAGGCTTGGAGAGTCTGAAGTCCACAATATCCATGGATTTGAAGTGGATGGTTTAAGTCACTGAGGAAATTATTTTTCAAGGACTTAAACATTGCTTCACACTTTATAAGCCCTGCACACAGTCCCAGTTGGTATCATTCTTGACCATCATTCCTGCAGATTGGATGCCAGGAATTAGCTAGTCCCTTCCAAAGAATAATTAGTGAACCATCATTATAAAATTGGCTATGTGCCTTGATTAGCATTATAGTCTTCTTTACAAACCTGTCTCAGTTTTCCATTGATCTTCTTCACCTACTTGTTTATTGCCTGTCCCAGCTCCCTCTTTGAGTTCATCTTAGTTTTCCTCATGACTTTCCATTCAAATTCAGTCTTTTATTATGTATTTGGTTTCTTAAAGGAAACACAAGCATCAGAAGTTGCTGAAGACTTGTAAATATCTTTGTAAAACTCAGTTTTATAATGCTCAATGTCTAGAAAAGGCTGTCTAAGCCTTCTGCCATTGTCCCAACTGTGACACAGAGAAAAATCCTCAGAAATACTGGGTTACTAGTGTTGTTTCTGGGATGCTGAAGGAGGCAGTGTGTGTGTGTGTGTGTGTGTGTATGTACAGAGTTGAAGGACTACTAGTTCTCCCACTCAGCCCCCAGTCTTTAGGATTTAACATCATTCCCAGAAGGTGCCATGTGAATTTGGTAAAGCAATGAAGATGACAATGACTGTTTTGCTATCTCCATCTGTCTAATTCCCTAAACAAATATATATTTTGTCTGTGGATATAGATGGCCTTGAGTTGCCATATCCAACCTTTTCTTTCTTCAGCTTTTCCACTTTTTGTCTTTTCCACACTCCTCACTTACAGAAGGATAGATCTATTGCTGTCACCAAGGTAACCTAACATAAGCCCTGCCTCTGTTCAGTGTAGTCTACATCTATCATGTGCCTCCCATGGCATTTCAACTGGGTGATATTTAAACGATGCTAAGAAATCAAGAACCATTTGGTGTCATTCCTATTAAGCTGGTGTAAGAGGATATTGATTTTGCAATTTGATAGTGATAACCCTGAGTTCTTTCCATCCCTACAAGCCATGGCTATCTGCCCCACATCTTGAACAACAGCCTCTCATTTCTAGCTCCTTCACAAAGAACTGTCTGTTTCCTTTGACACTATCCTTTCTCCAGCTTTGGTAACATCCATTAAATATGGAGTTTAATATTACAAACACAGCAACGATCCATATCAATTGCAGCTCACTTAGGGCTCCTCCAAAAAGTAGAAATATCCTCAAAGGATACAAATCCTGACAATTTTCTATATAGTCTCTCTAGGGACAGTTACAAATGGCTAAGGAACAAAGAAATTTTCTTCAACAAAAATAAGAAGAAAGATTTCCTTTTAAAGAGACAATGCTGATAGGATTGCAAACATGACAATTTATCATAGTAATCATGTCTGAAATGCAGAAAATATTGTAAAAGTATTACATGAGATGAGATTATAATATAGGTTAAAATGAATAACAATTTCCATGATTCTATGGTAGCTAAAGACTGGTAGACAAAGTCTCAAAAATAAACTGACTCAAATTCAGAAGATGTTCTGTTGAAATGAAGGTATAAACAGCAGCTTCACACAGTGAATATAAATAATAAATGTTGATTAATGAACATCCTAGAAAAATAAAGAGGAAAGGCAAAAGAAGACATCAGTTACATCAAAGACCATGAGAAGCATTTAATTTAGATGTTCAGAAGCATATGCAATCAATACAAAAGGTTCCAGCATGAGAATTAAACAAAGCTCAGGAAGAATAAATATCTATTGACACAAGAGTTACTGAGTTCATTTCATCCTGGTGGTGTTGAGCTGTGTTAATACCTTGTGAGAATATATTCCTTGTGAGCTTGTGCTGTAAAAATGAGAAAAGCCTTGTTGAGTTAATAACTGAAATATAATGTCTGTGGTCCAAAATAATGGGGGAGAGGAGAGTAAAAGGGGAAAAGGGGAGAGATAGGAAGAAAAAAGGGAAGAGTAAAAAGCAAAAAGGAAAAAAGGAAAAGAAAAAAAAAAATAAAAAAAAAAAAGGAAGAAAAAAGGAAAAGGAAGTGAAAGAGAAAAAGAAAGGAAAGGGAAAGAAGGGAAGAAAACCTAACTGTTGTAGTTAAGGCCCGGCGCCAGAGCTAGCTGCGTGGTTATAGCTGGAAACCAGGTCACGCTTTTGTGGTTATCTGTACCTCCAAATCTGAGGTAAAGAAAAAACCACACCTAACCTTCAAAATGTATTTTACAAATCAAAACACCGTATCAAGAGAAAAAACAGAGTCTGGTCTAGCAGAAAAACTTCCTTTTTTTTTTTTCACAGGCTTTGGATTGGACCTGAGGAGAAAAACCTAAAAAAACACAACATGACAGAAGTAAAGGTCTCATGGAAGGCAACTGGAAGGTAACTGAATTGCACTTGGTGGAGCAGGACCTCTAAAAGTATTTCCCAGTTGGGTATCCATTATTTATTTAAAGGACTGAAATTCCATAAGCAAAATGTTTGCAGACAAGGAATTAAATCCTCTGGGCTTTGTGACCAAATATGTGGCAACAGTCTCCGAAATGTGAACCACAGTAGGGCTGTTTTCTCACTCAGCTGTGCAAAGAGTCAATATAACCCAGACTTCCAGTTCTGATTACACCAGCTCAGCCTTTTGTGGGATGCAGGGATTATTTTCTAATTGGTCTGCACCAACTTTTCAAAAAGGCCAGCAGTCAATGAATTGCCCATTACAACTGAATAAAGGAAGCTTAATGCCTTCAACAAATTGCTTTATACAAGCTGAAAAGTACTGACATTGAAACTGAATCGTTTGGCTGGCTACCAAGCATTCTCAGTATTGATAACAGCAAAGACATGGTTACATTCTATAGGCTTTATTTTGCCTGGTCTTTTAAAGCATTTTGACCTTGACTGATCTTCCCCTGCTATTTGAAAAAAAGATACTCCAGTTATGAAATCACTAATTTCACAGCGCAAATTGTCAAGCAGCACTGAAGATATTTCTTATTTTCCATGATGTATTTAGTGTGCTTGTAAAAGATGATAACTTAAGAGGGTATCTCTGAAATTGCCACCCCTCTGTCCAGCTGCCGCAAAATGCATTAACCAAGCAAAGAAGGCAGAAAGTATTTGGCCCTTCTGCTTGTTATGGAACCAAATTATCGTGTTCAACACTAAAGGCAAGCAGTAGCTCAAAATTGTTAAGGAGAGGTGGATCAGCTGGGATAAATTACAAGTTTATCTGCTACTTGTGCCTTTACAAGTTTAAAGTATTAAAATATATATTGAACAAAAATACAAATTAAACAATTTTATTTCAGTATAAATTATAAGTTCCAGAGGAACTTATATAACTTACAAAAAAAATAACTCATATGACTTTTGTTCTATTTAAAAATATTCAACACCCTTAGGGTCATCACACTCTTTAGTATATCTAGACCAAAATATCATCCCCTTTTGTGGGATGAGCTCTTTATCCTGCTGATGAAGAGACTCTGTCCTCATGACACTATGATTCTTTAGCCTTCTCGCAACTGATTTACAGAGGAAAAAGACATGGGACTGTGCTAGATTCAATTATACTATCTAAATGTACCTGATCTTGTCTTGAAGGTAAGTATTCAAGAGCCTGCTTTAAATTTGGATGATAGGCCAACTGGAAATCCCACAGGCACAAATCAATGAGCCATATTAAATTACAAAAACTGAGTTTGTTCAAAGACTCTGCCTTCATGACTGAGCTGTTGAAAAACAGGAGTAGGAGGGTGGTTGGGTGGCTATCATCTCTACCTCTGAAAACTTGCTGATACTTAACTCCTCTTCTGACCCTTTCTATTTTCCTTTCCTTTCCTTTCCTTTCCTTTCCTTTCCTTTCCTTTCCTTTCCTTTCCTTTCCTTTCCTTTCCTTTCCTTTCCTTTCCTCTCCACTGTGTCTTTGCTGTTTCCTTCCAGCCTGTGAAGACCTGACCTTGCTCAGAGAAGGAGCTGGAGGGAATCAGAAAGCAGCAGTTCCTGCATCTGCCACAGGTCAGAGAGGAGAGTGGAAATGAGCTCCTACTGTCCTACTCCTCAGACCAGTGAAATGTTCACAAGCCTGTAATTTTATCAAGGAAGATGGGTATTTGAAAAGTTAGGCAGGTTAGTGGAAGGAGCCCCTCAGGTGCAAAAGAAGACAAATGTTTTCTCCCTGTCTACATTTCTTTGCTTCACAGAAACTAACAAAGCAATCATCAGTTCTCTTTAGGGGCATTGCTCCAAATCTCACTTCAATATCATGCTTAAATGTTCCAGTAAAATTCTTAGTCTTTCAGCAGTTCCCTCTCATGATACTGTATTACTGATGGATTTTGGCAGTGACAAATGGCAAAGCATGCCTCTTTCTGAATCCATTCTCATTTGCATTCTTTCCAACTCCTTATCTGTCCCCCTGGAACAAAAAATAAAACTTAAAAGATAACATTTCTGAGAATAATATTTAAGTAACATAAACTTTAACAGTGTTAGCATGAGATTAAATTCAGTACAAAGTACTTTTTGATTCCTCTGGATAAACGGATATCTGGTTTAGACGTAGCTGAAAGTGTTTTTGATTAAAACCATTTCTTTCTCTGAAGAAAAGTATTTTTAAGGCAAACAATGTTGCCTAGAAAATATGAAAGCAACTGACAAAGTTTTCCTTTAATTTTTTTGGCTTGGTTTTATATTTTGATACAAATGTAAAAATGATAGTACTGTATATGAAAACAAGTTGGAGTACTGATTTAATGAAACTCTTAAGCATGTTTTCCTCAAACTCTTCAGCAGAAGGTATGAAAGTTCTGAATGGTTTCCTTGATTTACAAAGCTGAGGCCTGGTTTTGTTTTTGTGATACCCACACAAGAGATAAAGCAGTAAGGAGTCATCATTTTTAGGGTTTTTGACTTAGAAAGAGGTATCAAAGGCATTTACCTTTCTATTGTAAATCTAATTACAGGCAAAATACTAGAAATTATATATTTTCAGCAGAAGATGTGAATTTCTTGACCATTTTGCAAGAATGAAGCATTTTCTTATTTGACTTCATACAGAAATTTTCCTAAATTTAAAGGATTTTTCTGATAACTTCTACCTGCCTAACTGCTCATAGAATCACAGAATGTTAAGGGCTGGAAGCGACCTTGAATATCATCTAGTCCAACCGCCCTGCCAGAGCAGGATCGTCTACACTAGGTCACACAGGAACACGTCCAGACGGGTCTTGAATATCTCCAGAGAGGGAGACTCCACAACCCTTCTGGGCAGCCTTTTCCAGTGTTCCGTCACCCTCACTGTTCTCCCCAACAAACTCTTTTCAGGTTCTTTTATTCACCCTGTCTGTTGTGTTGATGCCCTGCTAATGCACAGGCATGACACACTGGGCATGAAACAAAGGAGAACTAAATGTATTTTAAAAGTTTTCTGTTTTCCAGGTGTGCACAGTGACAAAACAAGACAACAAACAACAACAACAACAACAAAACAAACCCCAAACAAAAAACAAACACCAAAGCAGCCAGCATAAGAGTGAAGATGGTCTTTCCAAAGAGGAAATTCAGGTAAAATCTAGAAGTACATGATGGGGTTTGGGCAGAAACTCATGACCTCATGGGCAAGGCCTGGGATCAGCACAACAAGAAGTTTAAAGTTAATATGTGTAGGTTATAAATCTTCTCTTAGGTAAGGTTTATAAGGACTGTAGAAGCATTGGAAGGAAAAGAAAGATAGAGCTGTAAGAGCCTTGAGGAGCTATATTGGTACTAATTAAGAGAAGACTGTTGGGACATGGGCCTTTCGTACTGAAAACAAAGAAAGAAAAGAACAATTTCAACATCATTATCTTAGAAAAATGTTCATGGAGAGAACTAAATATGCAGTAGGAAGAGAGTCAGAAAGACATTATCAATAGTTGAATCTATGTGATTTTGTTAAGTATGGAACAGAAAGTTTTAGGGAACAATACTAAGATATGGGAAAGGACAAGGTGCAATTGCTAGCAGTAGCTGAGCTATAACAAAAGACTTCAGATACCAGAATATTGAAGCTGATGTGAATGATACTCTAAACTGGAAATCACTGTCAGTGAGAGTGGATGGTGGAAGAGGATGAAGAAGGTTTATAGGCTGGCCAAGGAAACATAAATGGTGACATTTTCAAGGACAGATCAGGGACACAGCAAGCCATGTACTAACAATAAGTTGTGAGGAAAAAGTCAGTGAAAGAAACTGTTAAATATAGTGAACTTCTTTTCTTTAAGAAAAGTAATTTTAGCCAGAAACAGCCTGTTCGGGGTTTTGTTGTTGTTTTTTCTTAGATGTGATTGTCTAGATTCAAAAATTCTTTGCTAACAATTGTTAAAGTAGGAAATCCCTTAGAAGGATCATTTCTTAGTATCTTTCCAACAGGTACATGTGTGAAAGATTAGAAAAAGGCTAAAAGTTTTGTGTTCCATAGCAGATGGCTATTATTTATGCTGAAAACCAACACCTACAAATACAGGTAAGATACCATCAAGGCAGAATATTTGATTTTAAATATTTTTATGTAAATATTGTAACTTAAGAGTCCTAGGAATGTATGACACAGAGGAATATGTAGATGAAAAAGAATGCAATAAATCATCCTATTGACAGTGAGTTATATTAAACTGTTGAAAAGTCTTCTAGAAGAAGTGCAGAAGTCCCATCCCTTGAAGCTTTTAATTTTAGGCTGAACAAACCAGTAGAAAACTATAGTATGGAATATAATCTTACAATGCTATTAGATAACCTAACTGATCTCTTCTAGCTATAATTTTTACAATTCAAAATCCATGGCTTAGGTGTTCTGCTGCCTCAGCTCACTGTGGGAATGCAATGATTGTGGGTTTAAAAGAGTGGTCAGCAGGCAAAGAGAAAAAGAGTTAATGAAAGCAGAAAAAGAATGCCTCCCTCTAGAGAGGTAACTAGCAGTGCTAACAAATATCTTAGCAAGTCTGATTTCCCATAAGGCCATCTCTGATAGCTAGACCCAGGCAGCCAAACCTGAATGGAAGGCAATAATAATTAGATTCTGATGAGTGAAGGACTCACAAGAGGACCAACTTTTCAGAAGGAGTTAATGAAAGGAGAAGAAAATTCTAAAATTTTCTAAAAGATTTAAAAGGGAATTTTACTACAGAATAGTCTATTAAGTGGTTACATTTTCCTTAATAGCCTGTGGATATATATTCATATAAAGAAAGAGAGAGAAAGAGACAGAGACAGGGAAAATATCTTGCACCTTAACAAAATTGAACACAGATGGGGCATGTTAATATGTATGCATTTCCAGTACAGTAAGATTCAGGGTGACCCACAGCTATTATTCAAAGTCAGTATCAGGCCATTTAATTTTCTGCTTCAGTTCCTTTCCTGTTCTTCTCTCCAACCTGAGTGTTATGGTCATTCACCACCTTATGCTATTCTTCCTACTCATTTGCTTGTGCTCTCAATGGTGTTTTAGCAGACTAAAGTCCCCCAGTGAAATATCCATCTTCTTGAACTAATCTGAACTTTGAGCAAGTGCTAATAGCTCAAAAAGTGGTTTATGACCTATCGCCATGAACAAAACTTGCACTAATGTTGTGAATGTATTCAGTGCTCAAAATCACTGATCACTGAACAGGATTAATGTTTGTGCTGCTGCTGTGGTGTCTCTTTGTTTTGGGACTGAGTCATCAAATGTACCTTTAGAGAAACACCTAGCACCCTTTTCAGAAGAGGAAAAATATCAAGTCACTATTATTATCTTCCAAAGACTGCATTTGTACTGGAAAGATGCTCATACATTAAAATGAAATGGTTCACTTATTTAGGAAAACATATTTTCAGTCCGTGTAGGTTTTTTTCCTCTTCTTCTTCACATTACCAGTCTTTTCCTTAAGAATTGCAAAAGAATTGTATCGTACATACCCTGCAAGCTGCCCTCTCTCATATTGCAATTCCTGAACGTGAGTTTGTCTCCAGACTCTGCCTTTGTATTTATAGGTATGGGTGCCACACTAAACAGAATTATGTCAGTAACACATTACTGTACTGTTGTACACGCTACTGTTACTGCCAGTAGCAACAACTGCATGATCCCTCCATTGTCCTAGGCAGACTGGCTTTTTCCTCCAAGAAGCAGAGCTTGCAGATTTGAATGGCAAAAGTAATTCAAAATATATTAAAACAAACAATCAAACAAACAAACAATTCTGAATTGGAATATTGCCTTCATCAGATTCATATCCTTTAATTTATCAAGCAAAAAGTTAATTTTGAAGATTCTTATTGCTCTACTACATGGGTTCAGTACCTGGACAGTTGATAAATTAGTTGCATGCTTGGTAGTTTCAGTAACACATTTGCCCCATTCCTGGAAGTTTTTAAGGCCAGGCTGGATGGGGCTCTGAGCAACCTGATCTAGTGGGAGATGTCTCTGCCTATGGCAGGGGGGGTGGAATTAGATGATCTTTAGGGTCCCTTCCAACCCAGAAGGTTCTATGATTTTATGAATTCTGAAAAATAAGGCTCCATGAAAATATTTATTGTGGCATTTTTGTTTGTTAATGATGGAATATTGCTCATATAACAGAATGTGTCAGCATGCTGACTACAACCACTAAAACAAACTGATATTTATTGCAAGTTCACACAACCAGGGCAGTATAATCTTTTGTGGCATCTGAGTCACACTTACTTTATAACCTCCTACATCACTGACCATATTCTGTCTGCTCATGCTATTCCCTTCCTCCACAGTATCCATAGGAAGAGGACTATTCAAGTCCAGATAATCCAGTCTCTTGATGGATGTACTAGTTAGCAGCTCTTAATGTTATATTCCCCCCGAAGAGGATACTAAACCCAGTACTTCCCATTATCCCTTCTAAACTGAATTGATCTGGTACCCTGTCTTTTTGTGGGTGGGTTCTGAAATCTTTCCACCAGTTCCCCAGAATAATCCCTCTGTCTTTCATATCTAGAAGTTAATCCTCCTTCCTCCCATGAACTTTGTTGTTCATCTTACCCAACTAAATGATTTGATGTAGATTTACAGGTCTTACTGTAACTCATACACTGTCAATTCTTGCACTGATCAGTCCATGAATAAGATAGCTTTCTTCATTGTATGTTTCTTTATTTTGAAGTTGAACTCTGTGCAAAAGCTTCTGTGCTGTACAGAACCAAGCACTGGGACTTAGAAATATGACTTTACTTGCAAGTTATTTTATTTACGGACAAATAGTGAGGTAACAAAATGTCAAGCATCATTCTCACCTGTAGGATAAAATACTGTTTATAGCCTTATACAGCCTCATAGTAAAAGCCTTATAATTTATGATGCGTTTACAACACTGTAAAGGCCATATTTGTTCTTCATATGTCATAATTCTCATTTCATGGCTCCTGGGGCTGTGAAGGGATTTATTATGTCATCTCAAGTGTAGTTCCCTAGGAAGAATGAACAGTTCAGTCCTCTAGATTTACCATTTACATGTGTCCTGTGCAGAGTGGTAATACAAACTGTAATATCACATTAGAATAGATAGGATACTACAACAGGCTGCTATTTCTATACCATAAAAATGACATGAGTGTCTTTTGCTCTATTTTTACCTTAGAAACATAAAATTTGAGGCCGATCTTGGAGTAGCCAGGGCTAGACCAACAAAAATATGTAAGTGAAGCAAAGAAAAGCCTCATTCAGAAATGTTTATTGAGGTCTTATTCCTGGTAGAGAAGAACCATTCAAAAGAACATATTCTGACACATATTGTTTTCATGTGGCTGGATGTTCATGTTTTACCATCAGGATTTAGGACTTTTTTCCTGTAAGATCTTTACCTGCATATAGAGTGCTAGCTTTTTAATCAAATAGCACTATTTTAAGACTTAACAAGGTTACTCATGAATAAAAATAGGACTTGGAAAATATCCTTGACCAGAATTAGTTCTTTCATTGTACTAGTGAGTCTTGCATCTGGGAAAAAATAACCCCAGGTACCAGTATAGGTTCATGAATAGCCTATTGAAAAGCAGTATAACAGAAAGGGACCTGGGGGTCCTTGTGAACAGCAGGATGACCATGAGCCAGAAACGTGCCTTTGTGGTCAAGAAGCCAAATGACATCCTGAGGTGTATTAGAAGGGGTGTTGTTAGTAGGTTGAGAAAGGTTCTCTCCCCCCACTACTCTGCCCTGCTGAGGCCGCATCTGGAATTCTGTCCAGTTCTGGGCTCCTCAGTTCAAGAAGGACAGGGAACTGCTTGAAAGAGTCCGGTGCAGAGACACAAAGATGATTAAGGGAGTGGAACATCTTCCTGATGAGGAAAGGCTGAGGGAGCTGGGTCTCTTTAGCTTGGAGGAGACTGAAAGGTGACTCATTAATATTTATAAATAAGTAAAAGGTGACTGTCAGGCAGATGAAGCCAGGCTCTTTTCAGTGACATCCAATGATAGGACAAGGAGCAATGGCTGCAAGCTGGAACATAGGGAGTTCCATGTAAATGTAAGGAGAAACTTTCTCACAGTGAGGATGACAGAGCACTGGAACAGGCTGCCCAGGAAGGTTGTGGAATTTCCTTCTCTGGAGACATTCAAAACTCACCTGGACATATTCCTGTGTGACCTGATCTAGGTAATCCTGCTCTGGCAGGGGAGTTAGAATAGGTGATCTTCCAAGGTCCCTTCTAACCCTTAACATTCTGTGATTCTGTTATAGTGCCTTAAGCAGGACATAAACAAAGGCTTCAAATGACAGAACTGTTTTAAACAGCTCTGATAGTGATACTAACTTTCTGCATATAGATTATATTAAGACAGGTTAGGATTCATGCCATCACATGTTTAAGGATGAGATTCAGTTACAAAAAGATGGACAACTTAATGTCCTAGAATATCCTACCTGATCTCCCATTGTGCATGACTCATGTATCCTAGAGCATTTCAGGTGTCAGTAGTTACATATCTTTAGGTAGATGATTACCACCTGTAAGTCTATATCCTAAGAAAGTCCTCTAGATTCCCTCTGTCATTGGTGATGAAAGAGAAAAGTGTCCAGAGACTGATTTTTAAAATCTATAACATTTACTGTCCTCTGAAGATACTTATCTGTTCATGTATCAGTTTAAATGACAAACTAGATTAGATACCAAAAAAAAGACAGGCAGGATAAGACTCAGTCTGAGACTGAGACACTTGGTTCTCCTTTCTACATGATAATGTACTGGAAATACTCATCTTTACCTGCTAAAAGGATCCCTTGCAGCCATGTTGCATTCACAACTGTATAAAAAAGACTGTCAGAATAAGACTATTCTTCTCCAAAGAGGAGTCCTCCCAAACCCCATAGGAATGTTTTAAAATTGTACCTCAATGTTCACTCTTCCTCACATACAGACATGAGTGAGTAAATTATTCTCTTTAAAAAAGAATTATGGATTTTCTCTGAGAAAGCTAATCAAACTCATAGAGCATTTTTTTTCTCTCTGCTTTAGGTATTTCCTAAACACTTGCTTGTACCATAAGGATATCACTTTGAACTCTTGCCAAAATAAGGGATGTAACAACTTACAAATCTTTGCCTTATGCAGTACCTTCAAATGAGTTTTATAATTCAACAGCCTTTATCTCAAATAACTGCAATGTCAATACCAGGCAATATTAAGTGTGAGAGATTTGAGTTTTGGATATTTTGTCCCCATTTATAAGAGGCAACTGGAAGAAAGGCACAAATCAAATAGCAGCATACTTTACTCTTGACATGTCTGCAGAGTGCTACATGATGAGACCAGAGCATTAGGGCTACTGGAATTTTCACTTTAATGATACATAAAATATTTCAGTTTTGCCACTACAAGGCAACAGGGAAAAGAGTATGCAGGTGGTGACAAGCTTATAAATGCATAGTATATTAGAAATATCACAATTAATTCAATAGATGTTTTTTATGGAGTGCTTTCTGAAGTAACTGCTAAATTAAATGGGCCCCAGAAGTGCAGTAGAGTTAGCAATGTAATTTATAACAGAAAAGAGAATGTAAATCTTGTGGTATTTTACAGATGTTTTTATTTAATATCTCTAATCCAAAAGATCTGACAAGATGAGGCCACCCCAGTGTTCTTCAATGGCAAAGCCCCTAGGGCTTCTACACTTTGCAACAAGTAGGAAATCCTTATTAATCCCTTCAGCATTTGTTGTAATGACATTAATCGTGATGAACTCTTCCAGTATTAATTTGGATGTCATATATAATTCCAAAAGAATCCCACTGAAATTTGAACAGAGCAAACCTCATCTAATTGGAGTAGGAATCATAAAATAACTTGGTGTTTAAATTTTCCTGAAAAGAACTAATCACAGCTCCTTTTTAAAGCCTCTCTTAGCCCTTAGAATAGTATTGATTATATTCAGTTTACCTTTGGAAGTCACATTTATGTGGGACATATTTTGCCATGCAATTCAGCATCTGTTAATGCATTTAAAGAAACACAGTATCTGAGCAGTTAATCACTGACTTGGACTTGTTATTTTATATACCAGACTTTGTCATTATGCATTATGTTTACTGCATGTGTAATACATCTAATGAATTCTCAAAAACAATTCCACAAAGCCTGTTTACACTATTGCATCTCTGCGGAGAGGTAGTTCCAAATTTGGTTTTGAGGAGAACTCTCCAGAAACTTAAGTCTAACTCCCATCTTCTGTTGTGCCTTTTTTTTTTGAAAATACATTAAAGAAACCTTTCCATGTATTACCTACATGCAAACATTATACACCTCTGGCATATTCATAGCAGTGAGCTGAAAAGTTCAATTCAGATGCTTTAAACTGAATACACAGCAGAACGAAAAGCTAGGAAAATACAGCAGTGAGTCAACATGTCATACATGTTCCCATCAGAGCATCACTTATTAGTGAGAGGTTCAGTCTATACCCAACTTGGTTAGCATTTGAGCTATCAATGGCTAGCAGTGAGAGAAGCAGGTTAAAAATCTTCTTGTTTCTGCTTAGTAGAGAGTTGGCAGCTTTGCCAAGAAGAGAGTGCCATGGTAGTCAACCACGACTAATTACTTTTGCTTTAGAGAACAGGAATTCTTCAGCTCATGGATAACTTGTTATCCACCAGGATTCCCAGGTCCCAGCTTCAGGGCAGGTAATACCACACTGGGGAAGAGATCTGCAGCAAAAACGGCCGAAGAAAAGCTCTTTGGGGGATTTTTTGAAGCCAGGAAAAGCCCTTTGCCTGTGCTGGGGGCTGTCAGTTGGTGGGCAAGCTGCTGAGATACCCTGGGCGGAGCCAGCTCCACCTACCATTGATAAGTAGCCTCTGGGAGGAGGGAGTGGGAAATTCATGCTTGTCCGTGTCCAGTGGGTGCCACAGCTGGTTGCAGCTTGCAAGCCACGCCACTGAGCCCCTACCAGTGTACAAAGTAAATTCAATCCCTCTAAGTGAGGGAGATTTCATCCCTCGAAAGATCTCACTGCAGGGGGCCTGGACTAGATGACCTTCAGAGGTCCCTTCCAGCCATAGCCATTCTATGATATGAGGCCCTGGTAGAGGAAGAGTAGACAAATGAGGCTGGGGACAATGGGGAAGCTACAGTTACAGATCTGTGCAGTCAGACAGGCTTACTTTCCACATCACCACCTCACACAAGAAGAAAAGGGCTATGGTTGTAGGAGACTATACTCTGAAGAATAGAGGGTCCAATATGCCGTGCAGACCCTCATCACAGGGAGGTCTGCTGTCTTCCTGGAGCACAAGTTAGGGACATCACTAGGACATCCTCATACCATTATCCCTTTCTAATTTTTCATGTGTGTGGAGATGAAGCAATAGAACATACCCATTACCCCTCATCTTTTCCATGTGACTCCTTGTAAAAAGGGAGTCTTCATCTTCTTTGTAAGAACCCTTAAAAGTACTGGAACATAGTGATAAAGTCTCCCATAAGCTTTCTTTTCTCAAGGTTGAACAAACCCAAATCTCTTAGACTTTCTTTATANCAGCTTCAGGGCAGGTAATACCACACTGGGGAAGAGATCTGCAGCAAAAACGGCCGAAGAAAAGCTCTTTGGGGGATTTTTTGAAGCCAGGAAAAGCCCTTTGCCTNATGTGACTCCTTGTAAAAAGGGAGTCTTCATCTTCTTTGTAAGAACCCTTAAAAGTACTGGAACATAGTGATAAAGTCTCCCATAAGCTTTCTTTTCTCAAGGTTGAACAAACCCAAATCTCTTAGACTTTCTTTATACGGCATGCCTCTCAGTCCTTTGATCACCTTTGTGGTCCTTCTCTGGACCCTCTCCAGCCTGTCCACATCTTTCTTGTATAGCAGGAACTAAAGCTGGACACAGCATACCAGATGTGGCTTGACAAATGCTGAGTAGAGTGGGATAATGGTTTCTTTATCTCTGCTGGTGATGCGTTGTCGATGCAACCCATCATCCCATTTGTTTTCTTTGCCACAGCAACACACTGTTTGATCATATTGTCCGCCAGGAGCCCCTGCTCCCTTTACACAGAGCTGCAGACAAGTCAAGTNTAATGGTTTCTTTATCTCTGCTGGTGATGCTGTTGTCGATGCAACCCATCATCCCATTTGTTTTCTTTGCCACAGCAACACACTGTTTGATCATATTGTCCGCCAGGAGCCCCTGCTCCCTTTACACAGAGCTGCAGACAAGTCAAGTAGATCTCAGCCTCTGCTTCACTCCTGGATTATGTTTTCTCAGCTGCAAGACCTTACTCTTGCCCTTGAACTTCATCAGGTTCTTATTAGCCTGCTCATCCAGCCTATGCAGGTCTTCCCACAGACTGGCTCTCTCTTTCAAAGTGTCCACTTCCACCCTCAGTTTGGTGTCATCAGCAAACTTCATCAAAGTACACTTGATTCCATCATCCACATTGCTTATGAAGTTATTAGATAGTGCTGGGCCAAACATTAATCCCTGGGGCACCCTACCTTTTGTGGGTTGCCAGTTTGAAAAGGAGCTGTCCCTCTGGGACAGCTGTGTTGCACCTTGTGGGTGCAACCTGTCAGCCAGTTCCCCACTCACCACAGAACACTTGTCTGGATAGTAATGTATTAGCTTCTCTTGGAGGAGGCTCTGGGGAACCATACTGAAAGTCTTGGAGAAATGAAGGTAGACAATGTCCACCACTCTCCCTGCATCAACCAAGCAGGTTACTTTGTTACAGAAGGCAATCAGGTTTGTCAACCTGTGTTTTTATGAATGTTGCCTCATTCCCTGGCACCCTCTACTACTTAATGGAATTTCACACCAAATAACCAAAGAGATCCCTCAAACACATGAATTCTTCAACCCTTCCTTTCCTCATCAGTCACACAGTCCACCTCATCCACTTCTTCTACTATGTCCAGTGATTACATGTAATGTTTGTTTGCTTTTTATTTTCTATTTTGCAGAGCCCTATAATCTTCTCAGAAAACAAAACAAACAGAACCCAAAACCCACAACAAAACAAAACAAAACAAAAAAAATCCTTCAAAAGATACAGAAAAAAACGTTCAGTAAAGTACCATTCCCTCCTTCATCAGAGGGAAACAATTGGTATAGTAATAACAGAATTTTTCATCCTTAACAGACTTTCTGGTTCTACAGGGCCAGCTATGATATGAAACCATGGCTGAAATAATCTTAAATTTGAATTACCAGTTCTACTTTACACTCATACATCTAATGCTATGGGTTTTTTCAATTAAACTAGTGGATTTTAAAGCATTAGGAATAAAGTAAGTGTAAGCACACAGGATTTTAGAACAAGTACAAGCTGATGTTTTAGTTCCCTCTATACAGGTACTCACACGGATCTAGACCAGGTAGCTCATGGTAGAGGAGTGAAAACCTTGCTGCAAGTGACTGACTTACTATAACTCCAATAGTACATTGGCACAAACCTTCCAGGCTTTGGGCACCCTATTGAAATCTCTTCTGTCCCTCTGCACAAATTTCTTAACGGGGCTTTATCTCATGCCTTTGCCACTTTCTCATACTCTTCCCTTACTCAGACTTCACATTTTATCTTTCTTTGCTCCTTTTGTCTATCAAACTCCAAGCTTTTTGATACGGAAAGCTCCACCAAACAGTAATGCAACACAATCTTTAGGCAATGTAAAATGTAAGGAAGTACTGGATGATGGAGCTTCAAATCTCATATGTAAAATATAACTTTTCAAGGATTTGGATGTTTTTAAAAAAGTGGCAAGGAGGCTAGTATGTTTTCAGTATGTTCCTGATTTTTTTAGGATTTTTCCAGTGTCATGTTTCAACAGTTTGGCAATTTGGTCCAGAGGTGCTCGGGAGTCCTGGCAGGTTAGGGCTGATAATGCCATAACATCACTGATATCCTGTGCTACTTCAGGGTGTCATCTAAGAGCTTGCCTCATTTTCAGGTTCCCATGAGTCAGTACCTATGTCTGTATTTACAAAACTGTCAATCTCCCACAGCTGTTTCTGACTTCACATTGTTAACAGCAGAGGTAGCAATGCAGTACGAATCACTTCACAATCATTAGATGAAAAGCTCTTTGGAGCCTACTTCTCATTTGTTCTAAGAGCCTTTACATTGCTGTGGAAGTATGAGAGAGATTTAATGTGGGTGTAAATTACATTTTTGCTTACCTGCAAATCACTTTTTCATTATCAGTGTCTTGGATAAATGAAAAATATTTGTACATGTAGAATAACACCTCTTTTTATTAGTACACAGTGTCCTTTGCATAATGGCATTATTGCCATTGAATAACCTTTCTCAGTTCATTTCTCGCTCATGGAAAAAGCCTGTGATTATCATGGATCATAGGCATAATGACATCTTCAACAGAATCATTAAAGAGAACAAATTCCTCCAGATGATTCTTTCTTCTTCCCTCACTCACCATTAAACATAATCAGTAGGAGTCATTTCCACTTAGTTTATACAACTGAAAAGCTAGTTGATTGGATTAGCCTTTCTTCCACACTAGACCACAGAAAGGATAGGGGTAATTCCAGAAGGAGATTCATTTGACTGTGTTAAGATAGTTGGGATAAATTGCTTCATAGAAATTTCCAGGCCAGACAACTAGATAAAGCTGCTGTTTTCATTTAACAGTAAAGGTTATTCATCTGCAATTCATACCATGTGGACAAAAAAGTAATTTTGGGAGAAGACAGTGATGAAGTTCTCTTGTATATGAGTACAGATTTAATGAACTAGCTTCAGAAAAATGTGGCACTTTATTCTTAAAAACTTTGAGAAATACTTTTCTTTGCCTTATAAGCAAACTTAGCCATTTTCCTATCCAGCCAAGGTTCCATGTCAAAGCTGTTGACAGCAAAGACAGGTGACTCTGAGAGAAAGGAGTTATAACCTTTAACATAAAAATCTTCAGACTGAACACTGTGACTCTGCAAGTTTACAAATCCTCTGATTAGAAGGAAAGAAACGAGAATAAAAAAATTACCTACCTGCTTATTTCGTGAAATAGAAGTGATTGAAAATGACAAGTATAAAATCTTTAAATACCATAAAGAATTCTACCAGAGATTTTTTTTTTACATAGATTTATAGAATGACAGATAAAAACTGAAATTGAAGAGCAACAGATCAGAACAAACCATTTTTCATGCAGGAAATATATGAAGGAAAATCGCTGCTGCAAGCACACTGACTCAACTAGAGAAACAGATTCCATTCTATGTTAGGAACGGTGATATGTTTGTATAATTTTGGTGTGCTAAATGCCCAGAGAACAGGCTGAGCATCTAAATTAAAAAGCTATTCTCTCAGAAGGTTTAGTATCTGCCAAACAAATCTAGAAATTTCATTATCTTCCAGGAATCTAGAACAATTTTTCTAAAATGATGCTGTTTTCAAGTTCTTATTCTTAAAGACTTATAGATTCTTTTTTTCTGAATCTAAGCTCTCAGAGAGTTATTTTCCACTCTGTTGGTTTCAGACAGTTCATGAGTAAAAATAGAAAAGAAAATTATAAATACATCAAAAAGAACTTTTATAAAACAGCAGCTGCTCATGACTGCTTGGCCAGTGTTATTCAGTATAAATACAGCTGCACACTATTTAGTTATTTTATATTTAACAGTTTCACAAAAGCAATCATAGGAGCTCAGAAATATAATGCATCAGAGCTGGAGCCACTATGAAGATGGAATTCCCTGTAATAAGAGTTTCTAAGATTCTACTAGGACTTGAGAAAATCTGCTTTATAATAATTTCTATCATTTCCTGTAAAGCAAGATATAAGAGCACACATCACATTTCTCACCGAGTCAGTATGTTATTTGGTACTCTACTGATGGGTTATAGTCTAAGTCAAGATAGTTTTGAAGTAGTGGACCATGTCCTACAGATGTAATTTTGCAGTCCTGCAATACCTTAAGCCTGTCACCTTAACAATTTCATTCTTTTAAAATAAAGCAATGTAAAGGAACAGAATGAGCAATCAGTAACACTAGTGTTTATGTAATATACAAAATGGATATAACAATGTATTGGAAAGCTTATGTATTTTTTGTTTTCTGCAGTAAATACATACTATATTACAAGGAAAATATTTTTCAGCTGTTCAAATGATAGAGTTCTGTACACTCTATCCCGTACAATGCACTCCTAAAATACAAGTGCGTGATAGTGCATGTTACAACTCACAAAGCAATTTATTTTGCATATGAAATACCATGTGAAATCATAGACTTTGCTTCTAAATAATTATCTTTTTAACAAGATTGTAGCAAAATCGGATGAAGGGTAAAGGAAGGAGAAGGGAATATTCACATTGTCAATTTTAGAGAATTAAAAGCATAGGAAATTAAGAAACTGTATTCTGTAAACCATCAGTGGGGAGTGATAGGGTACGTGACATTAAGCAGTGTTGGACAGACAGTCCGATAGTTCACACCCTATAGACTCTCAATGTCTTTTGCAACCCTGTGAAGAACTGTTGTTCCAAGTTTGTGAAATATTAAATGGAATTGGTTATACAGCTTTACTTTGCATATGCCCTTTAATGAAACTTCAAGACTTCATTTCAACTGTAGTGTGCTTCCACAGACACTGGAAACAAAAAAGGAAAATTAGTAATTTTCTTTAAGAATCTCTAGACCTTTTTGATAGAAATAGACAGCAAAATGTCTGAGTGGGCTTTAATTTGTATCCTTCTAGCACCCCAAGTTCTTGATTTGCATTGTCATATAGAATTATTTGGTATTCTGTATGAAACACAATTTCTTGCTTGATTTTTTTCCACAAAACCAACCACTGGGAAATTATTGTCAGAGTCTTAAAATGATTTCTTAATGGTTGCTTGTTAGAAAAATAAAATTTATTTCTTGGTCTCTTTCTTCCCACTCTTTTGGGGATGGTTGAATCCTTATGCTCTTATAATATCAGCTGTTCATGTCATAATAAGCAGAGCATATACTGTAGAGATTTTCTCTCTCTCAAGACCAGTAGCAGCAGCATCTAGCAGAGAATGACTGAGTTTATTTCAGGAATGGTGTGAAGTCGAATAAGATCTCTGAAAGAAAAATAGGCATTTGAAACAAGAGTATGTGGAAGAAAGATCTGGCTGCATGAATGAGCAGTGGAGAAGAGATTTAAAAGCAATGAAGGGAGGAGGAAGATAAAACGTAGAAGAAAGAATAGTAATAAAGAAGAATCAGGACAGAAAATTAAGACCACAAAGACTGTTAAAATAAGAACTTTGGGAAATAATTCTAAGAAGATACTGAGGTTTGTTTGTTTCCCTTCCCATTTTTTTTTTCCTTTTTTAATATCCGGAGACATAAAACATTCTGCTTAGTGATAATTTCTAAGGTTCTTCCTTCACTGGGAATGAGCTAGAGTCAAGATACATTAAAATAAAAGCCCAGACTGAAAAAATATTCATTGTAATTCACCTGACCTCCCCAAACTGATCAGTATATCAGATACTGTGATTTCATTTTCAGATTTGCTTTAGATTTTGGAAGTCTCATCAAGTTTTCATTATATCTTAAAGTACTTAAGTATTACAGAAAAAAACCCAAACGTTACTTTTTGTTTTTCCAGCTATGATCTACCATGTTTTTTCTTCTTTTGGTGTAACTATCACTCAGTCAATTCTCTTTTTCAGACTAAATTGAGACCACCAATATTCCTCACAGACAACAGGTCACTGTACAGCCTCTTGAGAATAATCAATTCCATTTATCAATGATTGATTCTATGACTTAACAAATAAGATGCTCCATTTCCATCGTGATACACAACTTTGCAAAGCACTGGAAACTGTCTTAATACTAAATTCCTCACAGGAACAGGACTTTAGCTGATACAATATGGATGAAGACTCCTGGTAGAGAGGCCCTGATTTCTGCTATATCAAGGCCCCAAATCCACAAGCATGCAGACAGATGCAAACACACATATAAAAATCACAAAAATCTCCTCTGAAAATTATACATATACTATATATACACATATACTATTTTATTTTTGTTTGGACAAATTATTATTTAGAAAACTGATCTATTATATAAAATTGTTCTTATTCCTGATGACATGGCCTGTTAAATGGTTTCTACATGAGTGAAAAAAGACATATGTCAAAAGGAAAAGCTTGTGATTCATTTTTCTTACTTCAGTGTTATTGCCAAATTCATATGAAGTTAAGTGTGTTTTAAATAGTTTGCCTTAAGCACTGGCATATGAGCTAGCATGAAAGATTACTGTCCAAAAGGCAATTTCATTTATTACTAGACCTGGTAGCATTTGTCAGTTTATTCACTTAGGTAGCAAATATGTCACCCAGGCTGTATGGAGAATTCAACCATTGTGCAACCTGGCAGTAGCAAGAATATTTTCAGCCACTCTGACAGGTATCAGTTATTTTGTGTCTACACATCCTTAGTCACAATTCCCTTAACAGGTATTTGGGAAATAATCCCTTGGTGACATCTCTATAAGATCTTCTTGCTGCTTGATGGTTCTACACAGTGAGTTACATATCTCTCTACTGTCCCTGTTATGCGACAATAGCATTATAGCAAATTGCTGCAGCAAATAGTTCTAATAACTTGCCATAAAGAAGAGCACTGAACAGTAATCTACATGTACAGTGAGAAAATCATGTGTAGTTCATTCTATATTTGAAAGAAAAATTTGTAGCTGCTTGATCAAATGTAGGTGATGCCATCATGATGACAGGGGACATACAGATTGAATAAGTGCCTACATTTTTAATTAAAAAATAGAAGAAGATCTGAAAGTGATATTAGCTTCTGTATTTCTTTTTCCTAGAGTACTGCTTTGATTTTCTCAGGGTTAGTAGTGCAAATAAATAAACTTTCAGTTTTTCTGAGTTACAAACAAACAAATAAATGAACAAAACAAAACCAAAACCAACACAAAACTGACATCTTTTAGCATTTTAAGAACCGGACCAAGTAAATCCAGAAACATTATTTAAGTTAAAACTGAAAACATTCTTTTTTTCAATCATAAAAAGACCTTTAAATTAATTCACATATAAACATTTTTACAGATGCAACTTTAATCAAGGCAATTTCTGATCAATCTGATGAGGTTTCCACAATTCTTCCCTTCCTGTAAACACTGATTATACTGGCTGCTATATAGACCATGTTGCCTTCAGGCAATGAAATGAAATTTATCATTTGTTTCTTCTATCCACCTGCTGGAGCATCCTCAATTTTCATCTGTGACTTTAAAGAGGGATACCCCTAGTTTATTTTGTGCTCTCAGACACATGCATGACACAGAGATGGTATGCGCAGCAGCTTACACCTATTCCTATGGAAGCATCACCTGACAAGCACTGACCAGGCAGCACAGCCCAAAATACATCTTAGAATAACTTGTGCATGTCCTAAATTAAGGGTAAAAAAAAAAAAGGAGTTCAAGGTGCCAAGAAAGCAAACTTGTAGTTCTAGGTCTTTAGAGAACTGTGGGTTTCAGGACACTCTTGGTATCCCAGAATGCAAATAAGTGATTTATTTTATAGTGAAGGAGCTTGAAACAATCCCAGGTAAATGTTTAAGTATTAATGAAGATCCAAAATAAAAAAGGCAGAAAGGCATACGCCAATTATAGACTGCAGACGGGGCAAAGTTCACAGGAACCTCCCAGCAGGACTTATTGAATAAATATTGCAGGGTCCTCAAGACAAAAAAGAACTGAACTAATGTTAAAGGTCTCTAATTTTAGTAATATCTTGAGGCTAAAAGTGTCAATGTCAGCTAATGATCCAGAAACACTGACATGGATATGTGAGCATTACCTTCCACAGAGGATCACAGCAATTAGTGCAGTGCCCACATCAAATTCAGAACGGTGGAAAATCAAAGATATCGCTGGGCTTTGGGCAATTTTAAAACTGCATTACAGTTCTCTTCACTGTGACCTTCTATCAGAAGTGATGCTACAGCCTTTGAGTTCTTTGAGACCCTGGGTGTCAAATGATGTACATAGATTTGCATACCCTGCAAAGCTAACCCTTTGAAAAAAAACAGTGCATCTCTTCCCATGTATCTAAATGTTCTGTAACTCATTACATAAACTGATAAATTAAATGCCACAAAACTCACACAAAACAGGGACACATTATCTCTTCTCTGTCTTTCCAAGCTTGGAAAATTTGTTGATCTTAGTAGTATGAGGAAAGCTCAGTCTGTAAGGGAATCCTCTTGAGTGGGATGGTTGTGTTAAAGCAGTACAGAGTTAAGGGCAGGCTAAAATCTAATATTTAACCCAGCTTTTCAGGAGCATTTTTCAGTTGACTTTGGAACATGGTTTTAGTGGTAGACATAGCAGTGCTGTGTTCACAGTTGGACTCGATGATCTAAAAGTTCTTTTCCAACCTTAATGATTCTGTGAATTTATAATTGCCAGCACACTGCTGTTGGTAAAACAAGAAAGTTACACTGGTACAATCTGTACCTGCACCTTTGCCTGTGCTGCAGGCATATCACTGGGCCCTTGGGCTCAAAACCCAGCCTTATTAATGTCAATAGGCTTTTCTCCTTCAGACTTCAGTTTCGATGTGGATTGAGATTTCACCACCAGAATCCAAATCCCACTGCCTTCAAGGAGCTTAAGTTCCTGTTGGTAATTCTTAGCTTTTGATGTGTTCATCTTCAGAACCTCAGCCGGTCACTTCAGTCAATAATGTATTTCTGACTGTAGGTTGGTTCACTGTGCTTGTGACTACACTGTGATAAGCGTGTAATGCCAACAGAAAATTAGATCTTGTCATTCACTTCAAAATCAACCTGATTGTTTTCTCTGATGGATTTGTAGCTAAGCTCTCAGTAGATTGCTTAGCCTGGTCTTTCATTTTGAGTGAGGGTGTGAACAACTGTTACTTATTCCCTCCTGTCCTACATGATATCCCACTGTTTTTTCTTCAGACACGGGATTTTTTTCTGGTGTACAGACAAAGTCTGCCCAGCAATCAATCCATTTTTTAGTGTACGCCAGTGTTTCTGCATTTTGTCTCACTTGCACTTGGCAGAGGTCAGAGGTGCCAATGATAAAATGCTTCTCTATCTACAACAGCTTTTAGACCATTGGCACAGACTTAATTTAATTTGCTGCTAGTGCTGCTTCATTGCTCCATAAATGTTAAAATCTGATCGTATTTTTCATTATAAACACAGGCAGTATATTGGCACACGAACACACAGCTTTGAATGAACTCTTTATAATGTTTAGCCGCCTTTTAAAACTCTTACGATATATTATCCTGTTAGAAAATATCACAAGACTAATAGTACTGGACATAGCACAGGACCTTTAGAAAGAAAACCAAATAAGCAACAACCACAAAATGCACTTGACAAGAAAACAACTTCTGATGTATTTAAACGGTTAAAAAGTACCTGTACTATTTCCTAAAAGAAAAACAAACTCAAACAAACAAATAAAAAACAAAAAACACCACTCAAACCAACCAACCAACCAACCAAACAAACAAAAAGCCAATTTCAGAGCAAACTTTCCGCAATACAACTACATCTTTGGCCAGTAAAGGTCAGATATCATTATCTGAGGACATTCTGCTAAAGTATATGCATTATCTGAAAGGTGGATCCTGTTACTGTGTGATGGTATTTACTGATTCTTAAAGCATCCATGCGAATATCCACTGCAACTCCACCAAAAATATGTGCATGGGTGTGGCTATTTTGAGAATTTGAGAATCATGGCACAAAACAATATGCATGTTCATGCTCAGATATACTCAGTTTACTTCAGTAATAGCCGTTATTTTTAAAGTGGATAAAGCTTTTATTTCCACAAATTACACTCTGAAATATCACTTAATTAAAGCCTGCATTTCTAAAAGTGTTTAACATGGCATTTGCAAAGTCTATGAGTCATGTTAAAGTAATATGTTCTGTAAAGCAAATATGGATCAACATCCGTGTAGTGAAAAATATTTTTTCTCAATGATGAGAAAACAGATGAATGGATGTTTTCAGAGAAAATGTGATATATTAACCTTAAAATTTTATTCTACTCTTATGCTTTTGAATATCCAATAGGTCTTTCTGGAATTGTTAAACCTCTAACAACATTCAGAGTGTTTTACTGAGAAAGCATCGCTAAAAGGCTATGGCACTCCATTCCACTATCTTAGTATGTAATCATACGGCACACACTGAAAATTACATCACTAAATGAAAGATTCTCTCACAGGTGTGTAAAGACAGAGCCATAATACAGAAACATAAGAATATATTGTTCATTAACATCCTGCAAAGATCAGAATAAGAAATTGAAGAAGGCAATAGTGACAGAAGAAGCAGCAGCAGCCAAATAAAATACAAATGCCAACTCTATGAGGTACAGTCAGTGCAATGATTTCACTTTGGAAGTGTTAAAATACACAGCCTACTATTTTTCCCTAACTGGTTCAGGAAAGACAAAATACCTTTTCTTTTTCTCATCATCCCGTGAAATCATAAGAGGCCTGACCTAAAATACAGAGTAAAATGTTTTCAGACCAATTCACCATTCCAACTAGGCATGTTTCATGACTCCTTAACTCGCTAGTGCATTTCTGGAGTGACTTGGTACATCCTTTCATGTATCAATCTCCTTAAAGTAGTCCTTAGGGCTTAAAATTGGCACCTAGGGCTAGCTAGAATACATTCAAGCAAGACTTGGTTAAAAGGAATTTATTCAGAATATAAGAGGGAGCAGCAATTGAACTGAAATGTATCAAACAGTAGGCAGATTGCCAAATCCCAGTATATAGTAAGGTCTGCCCCTCCTTTCCAGATAAGGACAGACAGATAAAGCTAGATGTGACATAATGATTAATTAAATAAGACATTAAAAAATATTAATGTGCTATTTTTCCCCCCTGGCAATACATTTGCCTGAAAGTAGAGATAGGGGTCTAAAGTCCCTTTTACAAGTGACAGAGGTTGTCTTGCTGCAAGTTTGCACAGTTTAGCCCAGTCCTAGATGAGACAAAAGGTAATTTTCACCTCTTACATGTCAATTGCATTGGCCAAGGCACAGAAGATTGTGTATAGGAATTTAGTTGTCATGCAGTATTACCATTCCCAAGAACAGAAGAGAGTCTTTCTGTTTAAGGAAATCCACAAACACCAGAGACCAAAAATGACAATTTGCAACCACATCTTTGACTGAACAACATTTGCAAGATTAATACTGTGTTAAATGACGTAGCATAGAGTGTCTCTGGAAACTAGTCTGAAAAATCTCAGGCTCATACAGCCTAGATCAGACAAGGGATCCCTAACACATCTAGGAGTCTAAACCAGCACCTCCCAGGGTTTTATAGTACAACAGATTATTTTTTTTTCCCCTGTCATCATTCAGGTAACAAAAAGGGGGAATATACTAAGTAGAAAACACCTAGGAAAAGCACCTCTGCCTGAAACAGCATAGATCTGCTTTATCAGGTTCATAATACAGGGAAAAGGAATTTGCCAAGAGAAAAAAGAATTTTTCTCAGAAGCCTCTAATTTATTTAGAGGTTTTAGTTATTTTCATGTGTGTAAGGGATCCCCAGCAGTGATGTTTCAGCTAACGTAAAGGAATTAAATCAATGGCTGGTGGACTAGTCCTTGTCAGAGCTTGAAATGTAGAAAGTGAGGAAATAACTTCAAGGGATCCTCTTTTTTTCCCACATAAATATTTCCATTTTCTATACCAAGAGCAGGCGTTGGAGATAGAAGTTGTTCTATATTTTATACAACGTATTTTAATTTCTTGCACCAAATTTTATCCATGCATTTCTATTTATTTATTTGAAACTCCACAACAAAGAGGAAGGTTTCTTTTTCCCAAAGACACTTTATCAATTAAAGAAAAAGTTAATAAAGCTTTCCCATATTTTTCAATAAAATGAGTTTGCTATAAGAGGGCACATATTCCCCACTGTACACATGGAAAGATATAGCTGACTTAATCTGTGGAGTTCTATATCTCCTTAATTCTATTTGTAGAAATATGCCCTCATTGCACATTGAATTCTTCATTAAATGGAGCCATCACTTCATTATCAATCAGATTTAAAAGCAAGTTTGGGCAACTATGGCTATATTTTCCATGAAGCATTAGAAACTGTTTGTTTCTGATATTAATCTAGTATCACTTCACTTCACCCCTGATCCTCAATCTAATGTTTTGTTCAACAGAAACAAATTAAAGCCTTAGACATGGGGATACTTCAGCTAATAAAATGTAAATTGGTAACCTCAAAAATCTGCAGCTCCAAGGGACAACCTAGAATCAAAGATATATCTTCTGTTGTTAGCTGGGAACTGAAGGGACAGAGACAGACAGGTCTTACTAAAAACCAAAACCACTTCAGTACAAGGTATGAAAGAGGTTCAAGATATGAGACATTATGTAAACAGGTCACAATACACTAAAAAATCCATCAGATCAAGGATATACAATGAAGTAAATAAGTAAAAAACTGAATGAGAACAATAAAGCCACATATTACTGTAGGAAGCCTGCTGACGGCATTGCTGACACTATGAGTAGGAATCAGTGAAGGACAGGATGGTGAGTGATGAAAGGTGGAAGAATAGATGGGAACACAACAGGGAGGTTTCCTGACCTAAAGTTTGAGGAAATTTTTAGATCTAGAAATGGGATGCTTTGTCACAAAACAGGAACATCACTCAAAAAGGAGGGGCAGGAAATATAACCTCTGTCTAACATGGGTAGTCACAATTAACAAGCTGCTTTTTCATGTTAGTATCATGAAAATGTGCTGCAGGAAAAGTTTTTAACAAGATCCTTTAAAATTAAACTTTATCTATACACCATACTTACTTTTGTACAACTAGACACTAAACACTTCTTTTGTCTCTACTGCCTCCCAGCTGCATTTTTTTCACAATAGCATCTCACAATCCATTTATGCAATGAGGCTTATGGAGCCTGATATTTACAACAAAGCAAAGACACCACCAGTACTGCCACATACAATGCAGCTCAGCAGTATCCTCAGCTTCTGTCCACTCTTCAGGTCTGTCTTTCTGTTGCATCTTTGCCACCTGCTATGTAAGTCATGCAATCAGTTCTTTAAAACAAGTACTTCACCTACAGAGACAAAAAGATGAAAGTTTTATATGAAAAAGGAGAATGTTGACCCAAGAGCCATTATAGCGAAACATGTACCTCAGTGCAGAACAGGTAGCTTAAGTCAAGAAGTGCCTCGGGCCTTCAATTTTTCATGATGGACATAACCCAAGGAAAGTCAAATGTTTCCGTGAAGGGAATTAGCCAGGTATAGCTGCTGTCAATGGACAGAGGTACAGGATCATCAGAAAGCTCACAGGAATCTTGGGTACCATCCATATACTGGGTCTGCCAGATAAAGAGAAGGTGCCTAAGACAGAGCATAACTTTTGCCAATTTAAGTTTTCAGGTTTGTTCTAATTTAGTTGTAATCTACAACACTAATGATGCATGGTATATCTATGTTAAGAGGGTTTCCTCCGAGAGTGTCTGACAGTTGCTGTTTCTTTTTTTTCCCTATCAAGTTATAGTTTCCATTTCTTCAAGCTCTCCCAAACATAAAATGAATCCAGCAGATACAATTTTACATGTAAGTATAGCATGCCTCAACTCAGTAAAAGGACATGTGGGTCAGTTTTAGCATTAGTATCAAATATATGCTAATTGAAAGAAGTCCGAGAATGATGATCCATTTTTCAGTTTTTACTTTTGCCCTTCTTTTCCTTTCAGACCCACAGGCTCAGAGATAGCCTCTAACCCAGGAGTGAACATTATGCAATATTCAACACAGTTGTCTCCTAATGTTTATGCAAACAGTAAAGGTATGAGGTGTCAGAAAGAAGCATGAGCAGACATGAAAAGATAAGGACAGAGACTCACATTGGTTTGGTTGATGCTCATTCCATATATCAGAGAACCTGAATTTTCTGCTTTTGAAATTTCTCTCAAGACGACTATAATACTAATGAACATGAAAGCAATTAAGAATATTAAATACTAATAAACAACATCAGGGTAGAAGATTATTAAAATTAGCTTTTTTTTAGTTCTCTAAGAAACAACTACAGAAATAGAACAGGTCCATCATTTCTTTCCATGTGGGCAACTTGCCAGCCAACATGTCCGTGACTAAAACTTATCTTTTTTAGTGCACCATAAAGTTAGTTCAATGATTTACCAGAGAGGCAGAAAAAAATAAATCTATTTTTGATTTATTTAGTTAAAGGCCATATTGAGTGTACCTCTCCCTCTAGTAATAACTTCCTCTGTCTGATACAGATACCTTATTTTTATTATCTTCTTCTATTGCTAGGATAAACACCAGAATGTCCACTGACTAGAAGTGACCAAGTGAACTCTCACTCTCTTTATAACTCAATTAATTTTGCTGCTGGTAAAATGTACTTTAACCCTTCTCTTTCCTCATCCAGCAGCTCCTCATTTCTCACCATATCTATTGGTTGTTCTTCTGGTGTTCTTTTTTTCATGGGAAGTAAACAAAAATCAATTGATTTCTGGAAGAGACGATACAATAAGATTTGCACACATTAGTCTGAACTCATCAAACACACACAACTCAACAAGAAACGGAAGAGACCAGTATGGATGAGTCNGCCATGTCAACCTCACCTCTGTGCCGGGGAAGATCATGGAGCAGATACTCCTAGAAGGTCTGGTAAGGCACATGGAGGACAGGGAGGTGATCAAAGACAGTCAGCACAGCTTCACTAAGGGGTAATCCTGCCTGACAAACCTAGTGGCTTTCTGTGACAGTGACTGCATCAGTGGACAGGGGGTGACCTATGGATGTGATCTATCTGGACTTCTGCAAGGCTTTTGACATGGTCCCCCACAACATCCTACTCGCTGAGTTGGAGAGATATGGATTTTATGGGTGTACTCTTCAGTGGATAAGGAATTGGCTTCATGGCCACATCCAGAAGGTAGTGGNGCATTAATGAAAAAAGGAAGGTGAAAGAAAACATGCCCCCCCCGAAGAACAAGAACAGGGAGTTAGTAGCAACAGATGAAGAGAAGGCTGAGGTTTTCAATTATTTTTTTCCTCAGCCTTCTCTAGCAACCTCTCTCCCAACACCTCCCAAGGAAAAAAAACTAGAAGGCAGGAATCAATGTGGTGAAGTCATTCCCACTACATGTGTAAATCAGGTTCGTGACCTCCTGAAGAACCTGAACATACATAAGACTATGGGACTGGATGAGATGCATCCCAGAGTTCTGAGTGAACTGGCAAATGTAGTTGTGAAGCCACTCTCAATAATATTTGAGAAGTCATGACAGCCAGGTGAAGTCCCTAGGGAGTGGAAGAAGGGATTTTTCACACCTATCTTTAAAAAGGGTAGAAAGGAGGACCCTGGGAACTGCCGCCATGTCAACCTCACCTCTGTGCCGGGGAAGATCATGGAGCAGATACTCCTAGAAGGTCTGGTAAGGCACATGGAGGACAGGGAGGTGATCAAAGACAGTCAGCACAGCTTCACTAAGGGGTAATCCTGCCTGACAAACCTAGTGGCTTTCTGTGACAGTGACTGCATCAGTGGACAGGGGGTGACCTATGGATGTGATCTATCTGGACTTCTGCAAGGCTTTTGACATGGTCCCCCACAACATCCTACTCGCTGAGTTGGAGAGATATGGATTTTATGGGTGTACTCTTCAGTGGATAAGGAATTGGCTTCATGGCCACATCCAGAAGGTAGTGGTAAATGGCTCAAAGTCCAGATGGAGAGCCCTCAGGGGTCCATACTGGGACCCGTCTTGTTTAGCATTTTTATCAATGATATACTTAAGTTATGACTTTTTAAATTTTAGATAGCAGAAAAAAAAGTGAACTATTATTTTTTTTTTAATATCTGAATATTTGGGAGGCACTCACACACTACAGTGCCAAGACCTACTTAAGTATCTAGGCATAGAGATGATCCCATCAGCTTCTTCAACAATTCAAGCCTTTCCCCCATTGACAAATAATAATACCAGTTAAGTATAGTACATGAAAATGAGGTTTATTCCATCATCTATCTTTATAATTAAACTAGTAGGATTTTTTTTTCCTAAGAGCATTACTTGTATCCTTTTTTCTGCCAGACACATCTCTAAGACAAATACTGACATATAAGCCTAAATCAAAAAATATACCTTCTATTCATAGCCTCTGTGACCCTCCATGGCTGATGCTGTGTATTAAGAAATTATGAGTCTGAACAGAGGAAATAAATAAGTTCCTCTATCCTATAGCCTCTGTAGAGCTATGTTTTTCTTTCTGTTCAAATGTCTCCGTTGCATCTCAAAGCTGCATGCCTCATCCATCTCAAAAGGACACCTTTTTCTTTAACAAGGTTGATCAAATATCTAAGAGACCATTTTTTTTGTTGTTGTTGTTGTTGATTGGGTTTGGGGTTTGGGTTTGTTTGTTTTGTTTTTTCCTGGAGAATAAATTACCCAGGACCACAAAGCACATGGAAGAAAAAAAAGTACAACCCAAAAAGGTTTCAAAGACATGACCTAGCATCACACTTGAGTAAAAAAATGTTCCAAAGGAACTCCTGACATTCTCACCACTAGATAAAAATTGAGCACATTTAAGAAAGAAGAAAGTCTCTGAAATACTGCAGGAATTGCTCCTCTTCTTTAGATCGTCTCTTTATCTTCTGTACAATAACCATTGATATTTTCTTACAGTTTGGGACAGGATCCAAAAGGTAACATTTTCTGAGGGACTTGTGGAAGCATCACTTCTACAGAAAAAATTGAGTTATTGGCTCAAGAATTGCTAAACCTCACATGAATTTAAAAAAAAAAGGTTCCCCATAGCATTTTAGACAAAAAATTCAGATGAGCAATGAATATGCACAATATTTTGAAGTAGAAGGCTGAACTAGCAAGCACTAGAGTACACTGCTTTGCAGTGCTTTTGGTTCCAGAGACTGCTATGCTTTTTGCATTCATTCAGTGACAGATCAGTAGCATCTGGATGAGGGCAGATGGCTAAACTGTCAAATAATGACATTTTACAAAATTTCATCAGTCTAAGCACAATATGGTTCCAATCCCAAAGGCAGACAGGTAAACAATGGTGAAGAAGTTCTATCACTAGCATATAAGATTATTGATTATAATTATTCCAGTGGAAAGAATTCTTCTCAGAAGATTAGGCTGACAGGAAGATTGAGAGCTCTCTCAAAAAGAATTAGGTGGTTGCTCTCTGTTTTTTTTTTCAGGCATCTATTTTGCTACATTTTCATCTCAGAGGAGCTTGTGATGAGCTAAGATAAAATGAAACTTCTCAGGGTAAAGACACTAAAATCCACCACTTCTCTGCAATTCATCTTTCACTGAAAAAATCTGAATTGGTTCCAGAAACTCACCAGTAAGTCAGACAGTTTCTAAGAGAAGCCTTTGTCTTTACAACATGAATGCACTTGGAAGTCAAACAGATCTTATCATCTGTACAGTTCAGAGGAGAAAATTTGTTCATGAAGATACGAGAAAATAGTGGCTAATTCTGTGGAGTGAAACTAAAACTAAGAAGTCACAAAATAAGAGAGAGAATACTTCCACTTTAATGATTTCTACTGCTCTCGTACAGCAGTCACAGCAAGGTAACTTAGCAATGAAAAGTGAACCATAACCTACAGTTCATAGTGTCATTCTTGAAGAGAATGTGGAGAGTCCTGAGATTTTTACATGTGTCAATATCCACTGATACTATTAGTATGCAATTAGTATACAATTAGTGTGACAGTGAAGCCTTATAGAAGAGAGAGATGGAATCTTCTCTCTCTTTGGTCCCTGCTCCTGGTGTTAATGTGCAGTTGTTCCCCAGCCCAGTATATACTGGTGTGCATAGATTTGAAGATTACCAGTTGGTCACCTGCCCTGTTAAACTTACAGCTACCATGCTCCTACAAGCACCTTCCCAGAGAATGGGCAAATAGACCTCTGAGAGGCAGTTAGACAGACAGACAGGCCTATCCAAACAGAAAGGAAATGAAATAAAAATTTTAAAAAAATAAAAAAATAAAAAAGAGGAGCTATTCTGCTGGAAATATTAATATTAGTAGAAATATCAAAGTTTTTAATTTACTTTTCATTAAACTTATATATATAAATTCCTGTGCTTTACAGTGCTTGACAGGTGTGATAAAATTACCTGGATGGCGTGAATCAGCTGCAGTTCAGTCTGAATAAAACCAAAGCAATACTGATTGTCTAGGGGAAGATTTTTAAAGAGTAAGTGAAGGAGTAATGGAACCTGTTCTTTAAAATTGTTTATCATTGCTGGTATGGCTCTTAATGTGAATTTCATATTAGATTCACATTTTTTTCCTGAGCTCATCCTTGACAACAGGAACTCAGGAGCTATTACTAGTACTCTCAGATACTTATTTTACCATTTATTTACACAGCGATAATATTGAGGATATCTTTAAGAAAGACCATTCTGCTTGGATATATATCATAACAAAACCAATAGCTTTACCATCTGCAGAACAGAATAATATAACCTTGGTGTTCATTGACCACTATTGCTGAATGGTGACAATGCATGTGTCAATGTATATGCTATTAGTTATGTAATAGTTTAGATCTGGTGTGCTAGTTGTGAATTAAGTGACATTAAACAGCACATGATCTTTTCTTCCTGCATACTTATGTTCTAACTCTTGACGTACAAAATAAAACTTCCAATTTTAGAGACAGAGTTTTCTCAAGAAAACCTTATTCCTTTGGAATTTCACTTTCTCAGTAGAATCATTATTGTATAAAATGGAGCTTGAACTTTCTGATTTACTTTGATAGTAAGGATTACCTGAGGGCAGATGTGTAGGTGGTATAATTCTACCTCAGCTGTCTATAGTGGAGCAAATTCACAGATTGTCTCTTTCTTAAAAAAAAACTTCCAAGTACACAAATCCAGATTTACCTATCTGTAAATTATTAATTTAATAGGATTTAGCTGTTTCTTTAAAAGAACCAAGGTAACATTCCGCAACTTATATCCAGCTGGCTTTGCTCATATTAACACAAAATCATTTGGTGTGCAGAGTATTTATGACACAGAGTATATGTGGTCCTTAACTATGATAGTAAGGACAAGAGAATCTGGCTTACATAATATCATGGATTTTGAGAAGAGTTGTATTGGCTACTCATTGAAAAGTCATTGAGTATTGTTGTTGGACATGTTCATAGTGTGCTTGTTCATTCGAAGAATTTTATTATTGATTACAGAATCTGCTCTCCTGTAGTCAGTGCTAAAATTTTAAAACTATCATCCCAAGTCTAAATTCAGAAGTAATATTGATCATGGTTTATATTCTTTGTGTATAATCACACTGTTAAAGTTGCAGCTTGTTACACCTTATACTGATATTCTTAGTCTAAAATCTTTATATTTTGTTTCTTATTTTTAAATCAGTTGGCAACCTCCACATAGGGAAGATAAATAAACAATTTCTTTCATACAGGCTGAAAGAAAATAAGACTGGAAAAGATACCAAAGAATTATTTCATCCATCTTCTTGCCAAAAAGAGTGTAAACTATAGATAAAGTATTCCATACAAACAGTCATCTAACCTTTTATTAAAGTTTTGCATGATAGAAATTCCACAACATGCCTTAGGTAATGCATTTCTACAATCAGCCACATTTACTGCTTTTACCTGTCCTAAATGTCACTAGCTGCAATTTAAACCCTCATAGACCTCAGACTTCAATTAGGAGTGGGATTCAACTATCTCTGCACATAGATCTCAGTTTCCTAAACTTCTTGAATCAGCTTTAAAAGCTCTTGCAAATAAATTGAAAATTAAAATGTATACATAAATAAAGATCCTGCTTTTAATGGCTTCACATTGCAAACCTGGTACAAGGGCCATGGTAGACAATAGCAGAATAACTTATTTTCTGTTATTTGTCCTTAAAATATGAAAAGATTAAGCTGCTAGTGTAAAAGTATTTAGGTAAATAAACTGTTATCAACCCAGCAATCAAACTGAGAAAATGTGAAGGTGAAATGAAAACAAAACTACATAAGCATAAGCTAATTCATAATCATAATCTAAAATTTACCATATTTAGAGGGACTCTGAATATACAAATGCCCCAGGGAAAAAAAACTCAAAGCCAAACCAAACCAACAAAATCCCCAAACCAACAACAACGAAACAAAACAAACAAACAAACAAAACCAAACCACAATATATTCTCTATAAGGATACTGTTCTATAACAACACAGCAACAAACTGGCTAATGGGAGTATATATTTGGTGGGATTTCAACAAAGTAACTAAGTACACTAAGGTATACATGGTACTTAATAATGATATGCCCCAGTTCATCAAAAAATTCAGAAACCTTCTCATGAGATATAATTCCAGTGTATCATCTAGGCTACACAAAGGAATCAAATCCAAGTTGTGATTGCAACTTCTAATTTGAAAAGTCTCCTGGTAAAGGAGAAGTTGCTGCCATGCCTTGCTGTATTATCTCAGTATGTGAACTGAGGGCTTCTCCCTCCAAGTGTTGTAACAGTTGTGGTAGGGATTGCAAGGGAGATTTGATACAGTAAAATCAGAGCATTAAAGACTTCTTAAGGCTACAAAATCTCAGTTGAGATGCCTGCTTCAGGTGAATTGCATGCTGGGTTTTAGTGATCAAACTCTTTATCTCTCCATTGACTGTGGGGATGGTTTAGATAGCTGTGATTGCATGCAGACACATGTGTATAAATACCTGTCATGTCTCAATCTGGAACTGAACCTCTCCTCAACATGTGATCCAGTTGCCTAAAAGGCATATGGTGCCATTTCACATACCATGGCATACTTCACCCAGCTTCCAGATGTTACTCCAAAAGATCAAGGGTACTCCATAGGTTATTTCTGTCAGCTCTGTGAAGGTGTCAGACACATTAGTTCATTTGAAATTATATTAGAAGGCTCTGTTTAGATTGCTAAATCTTTCTAGAGATGTCCAAAGATTAGTTTTCTAAGACTCAGGTAGCCCATCTTGACTCCTATATTCAATGAGTAACCAACTAAAGCAATTCATTTAATTCATTAAACAAGACAAAAACTGGATTCTGGACATGCTTATTATTCTCTGACAACTATAAAGGGAATGAAGACTGTCTCATTTAGGATAAAGGAAATTAATTTTTATATGCCTAAACTATAATCTAAAGAGACATCACCAAGAATCACTTAGTCAATCCACTTTTTTGGTGGATTTCAGTTACTTATGCTTAGGCCCCTAGAACTGTGTTAGAGAATCTAGAGTGTCATATGTGGTTTCCAAGACACAAGTCTCCTGTTTCACAAACCTCTCACCCACACCAATGTCAAGGTATCGCCAATGGCAAGAAACACCTATGTTTAGGCACCTGAATCCTAATCTCTCTGGTTTTGGATATGGATGTAGGGGTAGAGTTAGAGAGACATGTATGAATAAAGAAAGTAAAAATTTGTTATGTTCATTTTATCACTGAGAAGTTCTAATTGTCCTAACTGAACTGTAACAGTTTTTCTCTGTAGTCATGCTCTGGTTGAGATTTCTTGTTCTCCAGCTTGTTGACCCACACCTGCTAGAAGGTGGAGAGCAAAGCCAGGATATCTCCTGCAATACCGACTACCAGCATTCGTGCCATTAATGATCTTGATTTTCATTGTGCTCAGTGACAGGAATGTGATCTTCTTCTGCACCCTGTAAGCAATGTCGGGGTACACTGTGCTGCCAACACATATGTGCTCCTCATCATATCAGTGTGCAGGTCCTGATAGATACATATATCTTGCTTCAGAATGGAGATATTTTTGTGGATAACACAGAGAGTAGGAGAAAAGACCTTGTAAAGAAAGATTATGGAAAAGATGCTTAAAGGGTAGTCATGACAATTAGAGACTGGTGGTGCACTCAGGGCCCTGAGAAAGTCAGGGTATTTTAGTTTGTTAAGGATTATCACAGAGAGAAAGCTACCCAAGATAGGTAGGAGAATTATAGGTACAGTTCACCCTCTCACTTGTTTTTTTTACCCTGCAGCATATCAAGAAAAGGCTATCAATTAATTAAACTAATGGCCAGTAGATATGGAAGCAGCAAAACAAACATAAAAGAAAAACTATTCCATATCATATATTTCAGAATGAACTGCTAAAATTTACTGACATGGAAAGTCATCACCAAATAGTGTGGTTGACATCTTAAAGGACTGAATAGTTTTATTAGCAGTTACAGCATTTGTTGTTAGAAAAATCTAAGGCAAGAAGGCATCTAGATCTTATGTCTCAGGGCACAGGAGTGAATTGCCTGACATCAGGATGAGCTTTATCCCATAGTGTATATCACTATGATGTCAGCAGAGTACAGTGTGGTAAATTTTACTTCCCCTAATGCATCATTTAATGGACAATTACCAGAAGCATGAGGCTGGTTTGGAAGGAACAACAGTCCATTCTAAGGCAGCTCTAATGAATTTGAGGAAAAAATTAAAGAATCATTTGTTTACCAACTATATCATATGAGACAAAATGAATAGAATTATATTCATTATTTAAAAATCCTAACATCAAATCTAATTCCTTCAATTAGCTTACTGAATGAGTAATGCTAAAACCTGGGTCATTAAAGGAGGTTGAATTGTTAGGGAGGGAGACGAGAAGAAGTTACTGATTTAACCTGAGCACTGTGCAAAACCTATATGAAGAGGTAAATCAAGGACCATGCTTCAATAGTAAACATTATTTACTCTAATTCAGTATCTTTATAAGAATGTAAAGCAAAGGAACTTAGGCATTTCAGTAGTATCTGCCTTTAGACAAGGTGAGTTTATAAAAGTAGTTAAACATGTTAAGAGAATTTAAAGGTAAGTGAAAGTGTTAAATACTTTATGTGGATAAAGACTACTTAAAGCCACTTGGTCTGATGCTTAGAGTAACTATATTGCTTACAAAAAAAAATGTTTTTAAAAGAGGATAAAAAAGATAGGCAAAGCCAGCACTAAAAAGACAATGTTTAAAATAAAAAGATGCCTAAATAAGGAGAAAAAAGAAAGAAACATAAAATTTGGCAAGTTTAATGTAACACCATCACACAACAGTCAAGAAAAAATAATGGGAACATCCTGGTAGAGGCATAAAACTAATAATGAATATTTTCTTAAACATATTTAAAAGAGAACACCCATCAGTAAGATGACAGATGTGATCAAGGCGAAAAAAGAGTCCCCAAGAAATATAAAGCTGTAGCATAAATACTAAATAAGTTCTTAATACACATCTTCATACTAGAGAAGTAACCTACATTTTTAGAGGATACTTTATTACACTAAAATGTCCATGGGAGAAGTTTTAGAAGAGTGTAGTAACATAAAAAGTAACAAATCTCCCAGACATCAGTATTAACTCGAGTTCTAAAAGAATATTGTATTGGTGAATTATAAACTATGCTTGCAATTTAAAATTAAAACTGACTTTCTGCCAAAGGAATAAAAGATACTGTAAGGATGAATGTGGGAATCTTCATACCAGTCCGAATTCTTTATTTAGCAAATTTGTTGAAATTAATGTGTTGAGTAAAACAAGTAGACATATGGATAAATGTGATATAATTGGGAACTGGGAGCACAGCTCCCATAGCAGGAAGCTGTGACTCACAAATCTATTAGACAAAGTGAACAATCACATGGAGAAGGATGTCCCAATAGTTCAGGACAACTTAACCAGAGATCCAACCTTAAGCCAGATAAACCTGAATAAATCACACAGCTTGGCAGTGGGGAAAGATATGAAGCTGCCTTTCAGAAGCACAAAGTAGCCCAAGTGCAGATCTGTGCTGATACACCAATAGAGCCTCATAATCTCACAAGAGGCTATTCAGCAAAAGCTTAAAGTGCTCCATGTTTTATTGCCCATTGTAAACAAAACATATGTGGAATGGGGACAAATGTTTGGAAACACAGTAAAACACTAGGGAATACCTTTTATTCAGGGCACAGATAAACTGGTGTCCACACTTAGAAGAACTGAGCTGTGTAAAGTCCATGTAAACCACACAAGTAATCTTAACCATTTCACTCAATCACAGTGACAGGATGCAGCCCCCAGGCAATTGAAGAGATATTTGCAAGAAACACACTAACATTATAGATTGATGTGTTATGGTCTATATCTATGCTACCTGGCTGAGCTAATACAAGAAATCTAGGATGTCAGAAGATTATCATAATAGGAGGCCTTTCGAATAACAGCAGAGAGTAAGGGGAAGTCCAGTGGCTCAGCTCCCCATCAATAATAAATTGGTTCATTTTTCCAACGGTCAAGATGTTTTTCTGATTCTGTTATGAATAAAGGCAGGCTGCTCTTCGGGGCATGCAAAGACCCACCGTACAGACCCAAAACCTCCATGGACCATTCTTTCATGAAGACTAGAGGAGGTTTCAGACACACTTCATTTGGCAAATAAACAGCTCAGATCAAATGGAAAGATACCTGTTCCATCAAA
>VWZY01006886.1:582315-644733 GCA_013399075.1 Chloroceryle aenea
AAGTGAAAAAAACGATGTCCAAAAAAAAAAAAAAAAAAAAAAAAAAAAAAAAAAGAGATACTAGGCTTCAGTTATGTTTGCTTGCTGTCTTTCTGCCATCCTTCACTTCTGCAGTGTTTGGTAAACCTCTGTCTATTAAGCTGGCAAAGCATAAAAAAACTATAATAATACACCAGTGGTCAACAAGCCATCCTTTAAAGAAAAGCACTGATGATAAGATAAACAGCTTGTGATGTACTTAATTACAATTTTTCATACTCATTTAGCCATCTCCATATCACAGCACTAACAAAGTGGATTTCAAACAGGAAATAAGACTTCTTCCTACTAGCCCAGAGGGCTAATTATAAAATAGCAACGTAGTTTTTTTTTTTTTTTTCTTCGTAGTGAGCGTATTTTTTTTCTAGTAGAATTTATTGAGCTCATTACCAAGCTGCTTATGAAGTGATTTGAAATGAGGCAACATTAAAGCATTCTGAAAATCCCTTGTACTTAGTCATCTTGACACTTTGTTTGAACTTGAAGCATTAATATGAAATAACTGCAGCAGCCCCATATTTCTGATTCTATTGTTTGACAGCATATTTAAAAGCTAAAAGATGATATGATCAAGGATTTTTAATCAGCACAGTAATTTGTAGGAGTGTCTTGAGTATTCATAACTTTGAAAAGACCAAAGGGACATGCCTGTGAGACACAAGACAGGTACAATGTATGCCAGCCCAGAATAACATGGCAATGTGAAGAAGGGAGTACAAGCACTGCTGGAGCTGAGGCAGGTTTTATTGCTTTTTACAGGCAAGACTGAAAATTGAAAGATACACATCAAAGACACTGAAGAACTCTGCACACTATACCTTATTAGCCTGGTTTTACCTTCTGTAATCACATTATATAATATGCATCACCAGATTAACCTGCTTGGGGTCAGCAGAGGGGTCACCATAAATATATTTGAAGTGAAGCCTGTGAAGATTTTCAAAGTGGAAAAAAAAAATCTATAGACAAGAGTAGTAAAATCCATGGAAATCTATAGCATATTAAAGTGAAATCTGTGAATAGCTTTGCTTTTCATCGTGCCCCCACCCCCCCACACCCTGTGCATTATTGTTTGAACTAATAATTAGAGCCAATGGAAATGCCTCTGTTGAAATAAAGGGTTTAACATCATCCTTCACTCTAACTGCATTCTAATGTTCTGCCTACCTTATTACAAAGCCTTTAAAGAAAAGGGAAAATCATTTGTGAGAACAAATGCACACTAGTACTACAAACACTGAAGGTATCACAGTGTGGGCTTTCCCCTAAAAAGGGCAAGCATCATCAAAAGTGATGCCCCACAAGAGAAGGGGCAGATTCCAGCCAAATGTGCACATTGAGGGTACATGAAGCTCCTTTCTCCCTCCCTCCACTGCTTTTGGCTGTCAGAGAGTGGGCTATTTTGGCCTTTCATGGGATGCACTCAGAAATGAGACCTCCAGCAGAACAGCTCAGAACATGCAATCTTCTGCAGTAATCTGGAAAGATTTCATTAGCTAAACAGGATCTAGCAAAGTCTAAGAGACCCCCTGAGGAATTCCCAGACAGTTTAGAGAAACAGTATTAGGCCTCTGTTTTCCAAACCTACACAGGTCTGTGAATAAAAGCTGATGCTTAAAAAAAAAATGCATACTCCCTAAAAAGCAAGTATATTGCAACGAAACACGAACAAAGCAGAGAGGAAAGGAACAAGAAACAAATAAAGATAATGGTTGGACAGTTGCAGCATTTGAATCTCTCCAACTGTTGAGCTGCTAAACGGCTGGAGAAGTCAGTACTTGATCAGGAGGGTGACTTGAGAAAGGATGTCAAGAATAACGAGGTGTTGATTTTTCCATCAAAATTCAGCACTTTGAAGAGGTTTCACCAATTAGAAAAGCAGATTCCCTCTCTCTATTTCTTACAGTAATGACATCCTAACATGTAGATCAATTTACAATGGCAGTTGCTGTCTTAATGAGGATTTCAATCAAACTCTGAAACACTGTGTCCTGGTATGAGTTAGAACAGAACTAATTCTGTTGAGTGATCTCATGTTTCAGCTAAATCTCTTCTAACTAACTGCACTTTCTGAAGTTAGCAGCATGTTTTCATAGGCTAACTGATCCTATCAGTGATAACACTTGTTTAGAGCTACCACCAAGGACCAGTGTGTAGACCAAGGCCACATATGGATCTTGTGTACCACATTAGGGGGTTCTACGTCTATATTCTCAATACAACTGCAATACAACTGCAATACAATGTTGCTCAAGGTTAAAATAGTTCCAAAACTTACACAACACAAAGAATTATTTTGATCTAATTGCATAATTTTAATTGGCTATTTTCCTTTGTAAAACGTACAGTTGGTTTTCTTTGTACTTCTTTGTGTGTTTTCCACACTTCAACGACATATTTAGGACAATTTTGGGTATTCTTTTTGCTTCCACTTCTAAAGGAGAGAGATAGAGCAGTTCTTCTCATCATTGACAGATTCCAGTGATGTATTTGGTGCAATCTGCAACATATTAATTCCCTTCTAAAATAAATAATAAATAAATAAAGATAGAAAAAAAGCTAATTACGCACCCAATTGTGTTAAGAAGAGATTATATTTTAGATAAGGGGTGTTGCACCTCCTGATCTTATAAGGAAAGTTTCTATTTTTATGGGTTATTCCATAGTTGTCTACAACACTGCTGGTGTTTTTCTCTGAAAACCATTCTATTTTTCCCAAATGAGATATTATGCAAATCTAACTCAATGATGTAATCCTTATGCACTTCTTATTACTTGCTTGATATAGTAAGTTTCCCATTGGTCTTGTTGGACCAATTTGTTGGACTGTTTGAAAACATAACATTGTAGTTTGCATATAGAAGTGAAATGGTAATGAGTTTCATGTGAGGGTAGCAAGAAAATTCTCTGGAGTTCAAAGTACCAGTAGGAACCAAGCTATAGACAACATGGAGTAAGAGATGCTCCCACTCCAGTGCTCCTCTGACAGCGATGTCAAATGGGGGTAAAGCATATGAACTCCAAGAACTACAGCTGCTGATAGTCAGGATGAGGAGTTGTTAGTGATCAGTAGCATCAGAAAAGTTCATGACTTCCAAAAAAAATTCAGGGAATTTGGTAGTTGGAAAGACTGCAAATGTGACCCCCCAGTGAGAGAGGAAAGAGGCCAAAGTTTCACTATATCTGGTGATGGAAGTATAATCCCAAACAGCTAATATCTGACAATATATAATAACCTGTATGATGTTAATTTTTCAGATCAATGAGACCTAGCATCTTTCCCCAGCCCCATGATCACCTGTTTTCATTTCTCACTTTTATGAACTACAGCTCAGACATTTTAATGAAATTTAGTCATGGTTGTGCTAAGCCTATGATGACTGACTGACCAGGGAGCCGAGGCTCACTTTTGAGAGAGTCATCTCAAGCTGAGACCAACAGTAAAATTGGATCTCTTTCCTCCTAGGTAAATCTTCCAACTGTACAAATGCTACTTAAAAGCCAGTCAACAGCACCATCACCAGCCTGCCCAGCCAATAGCAACAAAGGGAGCCCCAGAGCACTCCTTTGTGTAAGGGACATTATCCAGAGATGTGCATACAAAGGCATTGCTTAGTTAAACGGCAGTACATCTCAATATGGACAGCAATAGGACTTCCATCATTTAAGCTGACTTTCTGACAAAAGCTTAGTTGCCTCTGCCTGTAGCTTTACAAGTTTGTGAGCAGGTTGAACAGAGTTTTTCTGAAGCAATTTTTCTGTCTTACATGCCCATCTTCAACAATCAGGCAAGCACATATTTTAGTAGCTTAGCCAAGGTGCTTTGGAATGTCCCTAGATCATAGAAGCATAGAAACATAGAATCATAGAATGGCTTGGGTTGGAAGGGACCTTAAAGATCATCTAGTTCCAACCAGCCTGTCATGGTCACAGGCACCTTCCAGTAGGCCAGGCTGCTCAAAGCCCCATCCAACCTGTCCTTTAACCCCTTTCCCTTTTAAGGGAAAGAGCATCCACAACTTCTCTGGGCAACCTGTTCTAGTGTCTCACCATCCTCACAGTAAAGAATTTCTTCCTAATATCTAATCTAAAGCTACCGTCTTTCAGTTTGAAACTGTTACCCCTTGTCTTGTCACTACAATTCAAGATAAAAAGTTCCTCCTCATCTTTCCTGTTGACCCCCTTTAATTATTGAAAGGCTGTCCCCTTGGAGCCTTCTTTTCTGTAGGCTGAACAACCCCAACTCTCAGCCTGTCCTCATAGAGAAGATGCTCTAGCCCCTTAATCATCTTCATCACCCTCATCTGGACCCGCTGGAGCAAGTCCATGTCTTTCTTATGTTGGGGGCCCCAAATCTCAACACACTGCTCCAGGTGGGGTCTCACATGATCAGAGTAGAAGGGGCTTTACTTTATCTACTGGACACACTTCTCTTGATGCAGCCCAAGACGTGATATTCCATTTTTCATCCACCAACACCCCTAAAACTATCTTCTTAGGGCTGCTCTCAATCCACTCATCACCCAGACTGTATATGTGTTTGATTTTCCCCTGACCCATGTGCAGGACCTTGCACTTGGCCTTGTTGAACTTCGTGAGATTTGCACAGGCCCACCTGTCAAGGTCCCTCTGGATGGCATCCCTTCCCTCCAGCATGTCAACCACGCCACACAACTTGGAGTTATCAGCAAACAGACTAATTTACTTTTAAGACTCCACACTTTAAAAACCTCATCTCATTAAAAAACATTGATACTAACATTTCTAGAAACTATTATTATTACTTTGCTTGTTTTAAATTTTGGAGCTGTATTGACAATTTAGCCTCTTTACTGCATATCTTAAGCTGTGTTTGACCATTCATCTACGCATTCTAACATAAGCTATTTACGCTGGCAATGCTGAGTCCTTTACAAGAAGTCTACTAGGTGTTGCAACCTGTAGTGGAACAACTTTTAAGCATCCTTAACAGGTTTCAGCCTAGCAATCTGGGCATAACAGTGACTATGACCACAGCAATATGTGTGGCAGCCATCCCTGGAGCTAGGGCTCCAAGGCATTTATTTAATTTCAGAATCAGTAGAGCTAAACAGGAGAGTTTTGAAGGAGCAATGATAGGCACCATAAATCTGGTTCATTTAAAATCATCTGATCTTCTTTCTAGTTAAACATTATATAAACCCTTTTTCAGCTCAGAAAAAAGGCTCAAGAAAATAACTCCCCAGCTGTTTTTTGCTGATAACTATTAGCACTAGGGGAAAGCTGTAACTGAATTCTCCAGGAATTCCTGACTACTAGCCAAAGCAGCACTCTCTATTATATGACTGTAACAAGACTTCTCTTAATAATATTGTAATTAAGGCATGGAGATACTTTCACATGTTTCTAAAATGCATGATAGCTGTTTTACAACTCTTACAGATATTTGATACAAATCTAGAGAAGTGCATAATCTTCAGTTTAAGCCAGCTAAACAGTAGGTATTGAAAACTGATGAAAGCAAGTAAAAAGTATATTATGTTTTCCTCAACCCCATTTAATACAACAAATTGTAAAAATTAGACTGGGGCTAAAAAGAATTAAGTTTTTGTCTACAGTGGCTCCATGAAGTCCTGTACAGAAATTATCACTGAATGTAGAAGGTTTACATGTAAGTTCCATTGAGACATATTCACAAAAGTCATCCCTCAGCCTCCTATTCTCCAGATGACATAAGCCCAAAATCCTTAGCCTCATAGGCCATTCCCCATATGATATTCCTTCAAGCACTTGCACCACCTTTGTTGCCATCGTCTAGATGCATTCAAAAATCTTCATATCCTTCTTAAACACTGCACTCAGTGTTCAAGATGAGGCTACACCAGTGCTGAATGCAGTGGGATAATCACCTCTGTTGACTGGTTATACTGTGTTTGATGCACCCTAGGATGCAGTTTGCCTTCTGGTCCGCCAGGGCACACTCCTTACTCGTGTTGAGCCTGCTGTCAACCAGCACCCCAAGATCCCTTTCTGCATGGCTGCTCTCCAGCCATTCCTCTCCCAGTTTAAACTTGTACTTGATGTTACTCCATCCCAGGTGCAGAATCTGGCATTTCAACTTGTTAAATTTCATCATGTTAATCACTATCAAATGTTCCAATCTATTTAGATCCCTCTGCAAGACATCTTGTCCCTCAAGAGAGTCAACAGCACCCCCTAGTTTGGTATCATGAGAAAACTTGTCAATGGTGCATTCAGCTCCTGTATTCAGATCATTAATAAATGTATGGAACTGGCCCTAGTATTGAACACCACCGGTCATGGGTCACCAGCCAGATGTAGCCCCATTCTCCACAACCCTTTGACATTTGCCTTTCAGTCAGTTCTTCACCTAGTACACCATGAACCCACTCATCCCACAGTTGGACAACTTGTCCAGAACAATGCTGTGAGGGACAGTATCAAAAGTCTTACTAAAAACTCAGAAAAAACACATCCACTGCCTTCCCTTCATGCACTAGGCTATGAGTTCAAACCAGAAAAGACTGGAAAAAAGTCCTGAATAACATAGAATTGTCTTAAAAATAAAATGGTTTTGACATGGAAGATCTCAAAAACAAAGTACTTGTGCAAGTAATGTAGAATCATAGAAAAGTTAGACTGGGCCAGACCTCTGTGGATTATTTATTCCAACCCTCTGCTTATAAAAGGGCTAACATTAAATTTAAATCAAGTCGCTTAGAGTCTTGGTTAGCTAAATAAAATCAAGACTGAACACACATCTATACAGCAAGGCAACCATCCCAAATTCCCAACAATCTGCTGTTGCTTCTGCAAGTTCTTGCAGATAAAGGAAATTAAAGAATCCAGCTATGCTTGCTAAAGAAAATGAAAAATCTGGTGTGTGTTCCTCTGTTCAGTCTTTGTTGCTAGGACAATGCAAGTCAGAGATCACAGCACTGCATGAGCAGAAGCCATACTCCACACCCTACCTAGCAGAGCAAAGCTGTCTACAGTAAGATGAACATTATGGAAGGTTTTCAGGATTAATCTGCAGGAAGTCAGAATAAGTATCATACAATAATAAGCAAACAATAGATAAAGTTTGAAAAAAATTAGTCAAGATAAAGCAGGAAAAACCCTTGACTTTTTTTGTCAAAATATTCACTAGCAACCACTTGATTGGATCTGACACTTTGGTCTCATGATTCTACAAGCCACATGCACATTGTCACAAAAGTCAAAATAATTACAAATATTTAAGTTAATTTTTCTGTCACATAACATCTGCTTATAAGGAGAAATATACTAGAGGGTTGTGTCTTAACTACCCAGCCTTTCACTGATACTCTACAGCTCAACTATTATGTTTTCCTTGTATCTTTTTGAAAAAAACCTTCTCTTTCAGAGGCATTTCTCCAGCTGATTAGTTAGCAACCAGGTAGAGTTAATTAGTCATCTAGATAGATGTGAGTCATCAGAGGAAACTGGAATGAAAAAAAGACTCTACCGTTACTTCACTTTCAAAAGAACAAAACCAGCCTCCCCAAAAAAATCTTTCAAATAACTTTTACCTTCCTTTAGAAGTCTCTATGGGCATAGTTGAAGTTAGGGGTATACTAACCCATTATAAACCCATTTTGGAGCTCCTTTACCTTCTGAGCAGCTGAACCAATTCTTCTCAGGTTGAAATAGCCTACAAGATTTCAGCTCAAAGGGAAATTTTTCCTTCCAGAGAACACAGAGTAGGTAACATAATTACTTCTGTAGGCATGTTTGGGGTTTTTTTCCCTTTGTTTTTCTTACTTTTCTATAATTCAAAACCACTCTTTCATTTCTCTTTTCAAATCTGACATTTTACCACTCAATAACATAAAAGAACTTAGAATTTTATGCCTTATTTGCAAAAAGAAAATAAAATGCAATGTCTGTGCAACAGGTACCCCTTGAAAATCAATAATTCTTTGTGAGCAGTAACTGCTCCTTTACACATTTGATTGCACTGAAGAGCCATAGAGACCCACGAGGCACACACTGCAAGTAGCACAAACATGGGTGACATTATGGCATTTATCTGGAGATAACATTTTTCAAGCAGAGAACAAGAAAAATGAATACTGTAGGTGCACTAACTGTTCATCACATAGTAGCTTCTACAACAGATCCTGGTGGGTTTCTTTAAAAACTAGTAAATAAAATGAAAATATTTCTGGGAGGAAGAACTTCTATAATGAAAAAGTGATCCACAGAGTGTAAGTGATTCTGCTTAAAACAGCCTGAACTTCCCTCTACCAATTCATGGTTCCAATTCAGACAAGCCTGGAATGAAGAGTACATTTGTAATTCTTTACGGATATTTGCTCTATAAATACTGTTTCATGATCCAGTGTTTTCCTTCTTGTTCAAGAAAATTCAGTTGGTTTCAGACTTCTCCATCTTTGATTCTCTTCTGTAAATCCATGATCTTCCTCACATCTGGCTAGTCCATTTAATTTGCTAACAGAGGAAGAACAGGTCACATCATCATTTTAAAGTCAGACTCTGACCAAGTATGTGTTTTCTGAGACAGTTTTCTTCTGTGTCAGTGCCAAATTTAGTCTTTAAAAAAAGGTAAGCACATATTTTTGTAGTTATCTCATATGAAGATACATCTTATGCTTTATTTCTTCCTTTTCCCACAAAAGCAGCCATGAAGTTTGTTGACATCTCAGAATGAGAAGAGGGAGCTGGGTGTATCAGCATATCCCAGGGAATAGTTTTTAATAGTATTTCTGTCTTACTCTTGCCTTGCATGTGCTCCAGGGCAGATCATTCACTCACTCAACAGTTTGGCTTGTTCTCTGTAGCAAAAGGACAATATTCTTTTTCCTGATAAATGACTCCAAGAGCTCCAAGGTAATATTCTCTGTTAATATCAAATGTTGCTATTTATACTCAACAGAGTATATTTATAAAGTGTTTTCTTGATGTGTTTGAACATGATAAGGAAGTGCTAAGGATGCAAAACATTTAACTGCAGATGTGCTAATTCAGTGTTGCTTTTTCTGGAAGCATTCCTGTTTCCTGTCCAATGTGTCATCCACCTCCATAGAAAAGATATCATGGGAAAGAGGAATCATTGCAGTTCATGTAGTCAATCAGTCACTAGCAAACTAGTTTCAGAATTCAGTTTGAGCTCAGTAAGAATAGTATGCATACATTTATTTCACCAGAAACACATCAGGATTACACTTACAAAATTAAGAATTTGATATAGAACTTGAACTCTTGCTAGGCAAGAAAAGCAGGTTAGATATTTAGATATATGAGTTCCCATGAGAACAGAAACCTACCTGCCTTCATGGGTATGAGCCTTTGTGACCCTATTCCATGTCCCAACATTCTGACACAGATGACGTTGCATGCATGGGGTTGCATTATTCCACCTTACTCATACAACATCCTCTCTTAGAATCAAGCACATTTACAATTCATCTGCAGAGGATTATAGAATAATAAAATTGTTTTGGTTGGAAAAGACCATTAAGATCAAGTCCAACTGTAAATTTAAAATTGCCTTTCTGTGAAGAACTGTTTCCTAATATCCAATCTAAACTTCCCTTGGTATTACTTGAGGCCATTTCCTTCTGTTATGTCTCATGTTACTTGAGATAAGAGACAGACCCCCAGTTCACTATAACCTCCTTTTGGGTAGTTGTAGAGAGCAATAAGATCTTTCCTGAGACTCTTTTTCACTAGGCTAAACACACCCAGTTCCCTCAACCATGCCTCATAAGACTTACTCTCTAGACCATCCACCAGCTTTATTGTTCTTCTTAGGATGTGCTCTAGTACCTCAAAGTTCTTCTTGCAGAGAGGAGCCCAACACTGAACACAGTATTCAAGGTGCAGCCTCACTGGTGCTGAGGACAGGGGTTTGATCTAGTCCCCTGGTCCTGCTGGCCACACTATTTCTGTTTACAAGCTAGGATTCTATTTTCCTTCTTTGACACCGGGACATACTTCTGGCTCATATTCAGCCGGTTATCAACCAACACACCCAGTCTTTTTCCATCAGGAAGCTTTCCAGCCACTTTTGCCTTAACCTGTACCATTGCATAAGGTTGTTGTGACCCAGATGCAAGACTTGGTACTTGGCTGCATCTCACACTACTGGCCTTGGCCTATGGACCCAGCCTGTCCAGATATCTCTGTAGAGCCTCTCTACCTTCAAGCAGATCAACACTCCTGCCTAACTCAGTGTTGTCTACAAATTTACTGGGGTTCCCTTGATTTTCTCATGCAGATCATTGATAAAGATTTAAACAGAGCTGGCCCAAGTAATGAGCCCTGAGGAAAATAATTTGTGACTGACTGCCAACTGGAGGTTGACAACACTGCCAACACTGAGCTCTGACTGACAGACCTGTAATTCCCCAAATCCTTCTTCGAGGTGAATGTCACATTTGCTAACCTCCAGTCAACTGGGACCTTCCCAGTTGGCCAAGACTGCTGATAAATGATGGAAAGTGTCTGGGGGAGCGTTTCCACTAGCTTCCTCAGTCCCCTTGGGTGAATCCTAGCCAGACTCATACATAGACTTGTGTGTCTGAGTGGTGCAGCAGGGTACTAACCATTTCCTCTTGGATTATGGTGGCTTCATTCTGGTCCTCATCCCTGTCTTCCAGCTCAGGGGGCTGGAGACTCAAAGGAAACTGATCTTACTATTAAAGACCAAGCAAAAGACATTTAGTATCACAGTCTTTTCCTAATCCTAGGTCACTATGTTTCTCCCTGCATCCAAAAGAGGACGAAGATTCTTCTTAGTCCTCCTTTTGTTGCCAGTGTCTAGGCAGAAACACTTTTTATTGTCTTTTATAGTAGTAGCAGATTAAGTTCTAGTTGGGCTTTGGCATTTCTACTTTTCTCCCTGTATAACCTCATGATATCCCTGTAGTCCTCCTGAGTTTCCTGCCCCTTCTTTCAAAGCTCATAAGGTGTCCTTTTTTTCCTGAGTTCCAACCAAAGGTCTCTGTTCAGCCAAGCTGGTCTTCTTCCCCTCCAGCTTATCTTGCAGCCCATGGAGACAGCCTGCTCCTGTGCCTTAAAGATTTCTCTTGTGAAGAGTGTCCAGCCTTCCTGGACTCCTTTACCCTTCAGGACTGCTCCCCAAGGGGCTTTGTCAGCCAGGCTCCTAAACATATTAAAGTCTGTCCCCAGAAATCCAAGATGGCAGTTCTGCTGACCCCTCTCCTTACTTCTCCAAGAATCAAAACCTCTTATCATTTTGTGATTACTATGCCCAAGATGACTTCCAACTGTCACATTGCCCACAAGTCCTTCTGTTCATAAACATCAGGTCCAGTGGGACACCTTCCCTAGTTGGCCCACTCAATAGCTGTGTCAGGAAGTTATCTTCCACACACTCCAGGAACCTCCTAAACTGTTTCCTCTATGCTGTATTTTATTTCCACCAGGCAACTGTTAAAGTTTCCCACAAGAACAAGAGCTGGTGACTGTGAAACTTCACCCAGCTGCTTCAGAATATTTTGTCTGACTCTTGATCCTGGTTGGATGGTCTATAACAGACTCTCACCATGATATCTACCGTGTTGTCTTTTCCCCTTATTCTTACCCAAAAACATTCAGCTCTATTGTCATCATCATTAAGCTAAAGACAGTAATACAAGCCCAATAGGGCTACCCCACCACCTTCCTTCCTTGCCTTTCTCTTCTGAAGAGTTAATAGCAATCCATTGCAGCACTTATTTGTGTAAGTCAACTCACCATGTTTCTCTGATGGAAATTATATCACAGGTTTTGAGCTATGCAACTGCTTCCAGGTCCTATTAGCTGCCCGTGCTGCATGCCTTGGTGTAGATGTGCTTCAGCTGATCCATTGATCCTGTCACCTTTTTGAGGAAGAAGCTTTAATTACATGAATGTTCTCAGGCACTTTGGTGGTTTCTAACAGATCAGTAACCTCTGCATCCTTGCTGCTGCATGGATCTCCATCTCTACCTCCACTGAGACACAGACTGAAGAAATTTAACTCTTCTTCCAGCTGGAGAGAAGGTTAGATAGGCAGGGAAGTTACTAACTTGTGTCACTACACCTGTTTTTTCCAAGGTATTCCCAAAACTCATCCTATCTCCTACAAGATGTTTCTGTTACGGCAAAGTGGCAGACAGTAGAGGACATACAATTATCTTATCTGCCATGGTTTGAAATAGCTGAAACTTGGGCATACATGGTGTTCCTTACTGTTTCTATGATATGGATTGACCCTCTGACAGAAGGTAAGAGTGAATAGACATAAACTTTATTATAAGATAAAAATGTAAAAATTCAGATACACAGTAACCTAAGAAGAGAAAGATAACACAATGGCCCCATATTTCTCCACTCAGACTGGATGATGGGAGTAGGCTGGTACAGCAAGAGTGCACTACAGTGGAGACAAATGGAGAACCTAATAATCACAGTGTTAATCATCTTGACAAGAATTTTAAGAGGATTGCTCTAAACAAGGAGTCCACACTATCAAGTAGGTTAGCCCAAAACAGGTAATTCTCAGATACATTTACAGAACTTGCTGTAAATCAAAATCCTTTACTATTATCTGTCAAGCACAAATACTTTGTGTTACAGTCCAAATCTATAGTTCAGCTTCACTCCAACACTGACCACACAAGAGCTTGTATTATTATGTGTATATCATGATACAGTTGTGTGGCTGAATCAAAGTTCTGTCTTTGACAGGTAATACTAAAGAAGAGTATTAAAACATGAATGTGATTCAACCTGTTCAATACTATTATTTTATCCTGGAAACAGGATACTTTTCCTACAAGGTTATTAGATTACAACAGTTCAAAACCTTTAGTTAGACTTGAAGAGGGGAATCATTTTGAAGGTTACTCTGGCTAGTTTTCTACACTAGTTCTTGAAGACATTTGGGATCATCTTAACAAGTAGACCCTCCTGGCACTTGATGACTGTGGTGAATGAGAAATTTACAAGTTGCACCTTCATATATTTTGTCAAAGTAATTCAATACTAGTGACTGCATGCACTCTCAGCCTACTGCAAATGCAAGAGTACTTGGCTTACCTTAAACATCCATGCAAGAGGCAGTAATTTGCAAAACTGAGCCCTTAGCCTCTGTCGAAGGTACAAAATGATGGAAGCCACTATGGATGGCCCTCTGCTTTCATGCTTGGATATTCCCCCCTGCCCAGAACATCCTTTGAAACAATCCATTTTCTCTTCTCCTTTTTTTCCCACTAAAGTAGATGTAGGGCAACTCACTTTCAGCTAAATCTGTATTTAATTCATAGGTCTGTGTCTAAAGTAATTCAGCCAGGTGGGAAGAGGTTCTCAGCTCTTCACACAAGGTGCCCTTGGGAACCTTCTCAGACTACAGCTGTGTGATTGTGCCCTTTCTGACAAACATGAGCCCTAGGGAAGAAAGAACAGAACTTTTTGTTCATTACAAAATAAATAAATATAACTGATTGAAGTTTTACCATTAGAAATGAAGAGCTGATGCTGGATGCAGAAGAAGGTTGGAATTGGAAACTCATCACAGATAAGAAAGTAAAATATGGTAATTTTCATGTTTTGTCTCTTGAGAGCTTGTCAAAATAAATATATTCAGAGACTGCATGCAGATGGTCTCATCATTTTAGGCATTGTGCACAACCATATGAAAAAGGGATTAGCACAACAGAAATAAACAGGCTTTTCCTTAGTTCTTTCAAAGACAAAGCAGAAGGGAGGAGAAGAATCTTTCTCCTAATTAGAATCAAAACTCACAGAAAAAAATTACTGGACTGGAAAAAAAAAAAAAAAGCAGAATTATTTTCAAACTTTCTACAGAACTTTTAAAAAGGAATCACAATGAAGGGACATATTCAGTAGATATTCTTAGAGATAAGTCCAGTTTTTCCTCACTCAGGGGAGAACAGGTATTTTCTATGTCTATGCTAACGTCAATGCTATGACATAAGTTATATCTTCAAGCAATATTTTCTTTTCAGTCTTAAAGACCTTTCTTACTTCTGTCTTTGAGTGATGCTTGTATGTGACTATGATGAAAGATAATAACTTCTGAGGATATGTATGGCGTCTCCCCCATATTACAACCTGTACTAAACGCAATAGCCAAGTTTCTCATATTCTGACACTAGCAGTGATACATATGTCCATACTGCATTCCAAATTAACTTTCACTATTAAAACATGTGTTTATACTTTAGGAAATAATTCCTTGTGTTCCTTGGTCCTTTGTTTAGTGAAGAAAGTGTGGAATCAATTATAATAATTATAATGTTGGTTCCTGATCTTGGCTATGTTTCTAAGCAAAGAACAGATGTGCTGTACCAGGCAGTGGAAGACAGGGTGTCAACACAGTGCAACGTCAATGTCCCTGTGTCATTTAGGATGTGGCTGCACATCCAGACCATCCTGCCTCTCCTGCAATGGAGCAATGAGAGTTCCCCAGGAACCTCTTGATCTTCTGCTTGCACGCTATAGTAGAAATGCTGAATTCCTTGACTTTCCAAGTTATACAGTATATATATATATTGCTTTCAGTGGTATGAAGTTCTTACCTAATGGCTCATGCAGTCAAAAAAAGGGACTACATCACAAGACGTCTGATATATATTTCTTCAAAATAGTCTATAAAAGGAATAGCTGTATAATGTTAACAGCTGAGATTTTCCAAACTGTGCAGGTGCCCTCATACCCCTGGTCTACATTCACAAACCTTTTAGAAATTTGACTCTTTTCAGAGTAGAAGGACCCTACCTTAACACCTTTGTGAAATCAGTCCCTCCCTCACATGAAATTTTAATTAACCGTAGAATCCTCTCTTTCCTAGAGACTTCTAAATATCCTCACCAGTTTTCCCTAACAGCATTAATAATCATAAAGCAAGGTCCTGTTATTAATGTATTAAGCTTATTTGATAACTTTCATTCATGAAGGCCTATGGAAATCAATGGAATATCTCTGAAAGCCATGCTTCACCATTTCTTACAGATTTTTGTATATATAAAGGCTAAAAACAATTGGATATCTTGTAGACTGTAGGTAATTAAATTTAACCCAGCTACTCTTGCTTTTGCCCTTACTGAGTGATGCTTGACTGAAACACATATTCTGGAAAGTCATCCATCCTTAAGATGAGACCATGGAGAATCTAATATTTCCTTCAGCAGCATATGCTTAATATCAATGTTAGGAATATTTTAAAGTATTTGTTTTCTTTATGTATGTGGCTTCTTCAGCTTTTGATTATGTCTTCTGCTATAGTATGACCTTTTGATCTCACCTTTCGGTCTTTTTCTAGTTTGTTTGTTTTTTTCATATGTCATTACATCATCAGTAAACACTGTAAGCAAGTTGCCTCTTTAACATATTTTTAAGAAGTCAAACTGATTAAAGACTTCAAGTTTTTCCTTGCAGAGCATTTCTTCCCACTGACCATATTTGTATTTTTTCCCCTTCACACTCCAGTCTCCACCTTTGCCTGGAAGAACTGGAAACCACAACACTGTGAAATACATACATAAATTCATAATGCAGCCAGCAGTTATAATTCTGTTTATTGCTTAACCTGTTTTCACACAGAGGATCTCCTAAGGCCTTTTTTTTTATAATATTTAGAGGATCCCAAGAGAATATTTTTCAGAAATCGGTTGCTCAGATTAGATACTTACATCCATAAACACTAGTTTAGTCTGGTTTTAACTGAGACCATTTCAGTATGATCTCTGTGTTCAGGAATTCCATATTTAATGTGTACTTACGAACATCATGACTTATAAGATTGCGCATTTTGCAGAGTCTCCCTTTTGATCAAACCCTGCATGGTGCAAGAGTGTCCTTTACAGTAGTGATTTCAGAGGAGCTGTCATTTCATGTGAAATGAAACTAAAATGCTTCCAAACATTCTTGAATATATGTTAGCAATGCTTGATTTATTATTAATGCAGACTTCAGCAGAAAAACAAACAAATAAACAAAAACCACAAACAAACAAACAAACAAAACCACACAAAAAAAAAAAAACCACAGGACCAATGCATTAGCTCTATTCTTTTGATAAAAATGACCCAAAGCAGGCAATTTCACTTCAGTAATGTGGATCTTAAAGCTTCCCAGGGTCCTGGATCACATGAAAACTCAGGGCTAAGCAGAGAAATGGTCCTGGGATTTAATTAGTTTTTTAATAAGCTTGTATCAAAGCTTTATCTGTCTCTACTGAACTTTACAAGTTTTGCAGTGTGAGAAGGTCTCCATTTCTCAAGGAAACCTAGACATAATCTGAGCAAGATCTCTTCCTTTGTTGAAAGGAAAACGCACATTGCTCTGGCCCCAAGAGCCAGCTCAGAGGCGTTAGTTAACAACATCAGTCTCCCCAGTCTTGCAAGACAGAGACCTGGGGCTGCCTGTGTTGAGCAGGAGGCCAGCCAAATCAGCCTACACATTCAAAAGAGAAATTGCTGTGGAAGTTGTAGCTGAATGTCTTATCTTCTACAGGAACACCAAAGAACCAAATCCACACAGACAGAGGAGCTTGTGCAAATACTATGTTATGTAAGGAACTCACTGTAAAGTTCTAGAACAAAGCTGACAGTAGGAGTGTCTAGGGAGCCCCCTTATATTCTCAGAATTGAGTTCATAAGACATCTCTTACAAGAGTCATTGAAAATAAGTAATTGAGGTGGAGGGGAGAAGACATCCTGAAAATCCCCTGCCATTTGCCCCTTACATATACAAAAAGTCCAGAAATCAAACATTGTTAAAACAAAAACAGAATTGAAACACTTTTATGGGAATAGTCTGACTTTTTCCCCCTTCATAAAACTGCAACAATGCCATGAAACACTGGCTGTTTGCCCCCCTGCTCCCACTGTTTTCCAGGTTCCAGGTTCAGTGTGCCATGAAATCCCCTGCCATACCAGGGACCACAAAGCCACAAAAGGGTCAAAATATTCCTTCACTCAGAGCTGCCCTTTAGCTCTAAGAGTATTTGTCTCATAGTTTGACCAAACCTTGCTCTATTGATACAACTAAGCTTTTCTACACAGGGAGATGTATGCCTTTATCTGTGACTGAATTTTTTTTTATTAGTTCCAGGCTTATTTAGATCTTCAGTTGGACACAAAGTATCATGTCAAAAAGAAGAAAAATATTTGAAAGCAAACTATACTTTCATCACAGACTTTCTGCCCTAAGCTTCAATTTTAGTGAGAGACTTGTTGCTCCGTAACTGTATACACATAAGGAAAAACTTTTGACCTCTGGCCTTCCTCGTAACTATATTAAAAGGCAGAAAGCCTTTATTTTTTTTTTTTTCCCATGAGGAAGATTTCCTTCTCTTTGAAGATATGCCATCAAGATAAAATTTTCTTACATCGTTTCAATAGACTTTCACATAAACATACTTCAATTTGTTTCCATGTCAATCAAAAAGGAGTAAGGATGAATACTCAGAAGCTGATTTTAATAAATTAATAATAATTATACTATCCTGTTTAAGCTTCTACATGTGCTACTTGGTATAGAATAACCACAGCCTAAGAGAGTCTTCAATGAAACCCTTCTAAAGGGAACATGGATTTGAATTTAACAATGAGAAACTTTATATTTACACCATGGCACATGAAAGAGATGCTATCAGTAACATGAAAGCTTTAGAAAACATTAAGCCTAAAGTAAACAAAGAGAAATACAAGCAAGTGTTCAGCAACCATGTTAGAATTTGCACCAAATTGACAGTAATCAAAGAAATATCCATTAAGACTGGATGAGGACTGTAAAACTGACTATTCCATCTGCATTTGAAAATTGTTTTGGCCCTGAAATCTCAGGATTCCTGTCCTGTTTCTCCTGTTGGAAACTTAAGGGCAGAGGTTTCACTTTTTTCAGGTCATAGAATCATAGAATCCTAGAATAGATTGGGTTGGAAAAGACCTCCAAGATCATCGAGTCCAACCCCTGCTCCAACTCCAATTACTATATCATGGCACTAAGGGCCATGTCCAGTCTCTTTTTAAAAACCTCCAGGGATGGTGAATCCACCTCCTCTCTGGGCAGGCCGTTCCAATGCCTGATTACCCTCTCTGCAAAGAATTTCTTCCTAACATCTAACCTAAACTTCCCCTGGCAGAGCTTGAGCCTATGTCCCTTTGTCCTGTTGTTGGTTGCCTGGGAGAAGAGGCCAACCCCCACCTAAGGTCAGGGAATGAAGGAAGAATACACTCGATGAGTCGCATTCCATTTCTCCCATCATCTGCATCTGTGGAGAAAATTTAAGATGATAACATGAGGAAAAAAAAATAAAATATAGGAACTAAGTGCTGGTATACTGATGAAGATGGGAAGTTTCCTTATAATTAAAAATGAGAAGTGACATCTCAAAATATATGATGCCTAGGTAGCGTTTGCTAAGAGTCCACAGATAGAAAGGAAATCTGTCTATAAAGGTCAATGTTACATCGAAATGTCATGATGTTCAGGATCTAACCCACAGCCTGGCTAGGGCTTCTAGCACCTGGATTGCAATTGCCACTTCCTTTGTGTCCTTCTTCAAACCCTTCTTTTCCTAAAATACTCAATTTCAGAGTTCTTAGAAAGTCAGATCTATATGTTTGGCTCAATAAGAACAGCTCCATCCACACTTCTGTGTGCAAGATACATACTGACCTTTTTAAAATGGCATTAACGTTGAAGTTAAAGCAAGACCTCAGATGGTTTTTACCCCTTGACCACGGTAGCAAGGATAATTTGTTTATTGTGTTCTATGGGTGCTTTCAGCAGTAAGTGAAGTTGTATCAGAATTAATAAGCAGTTGAGTTGGAGACCATTTTCTACATCTGTAAGAAAAAAGCTAAAATTAAAACCTCACAAGGGCAGCTCACTCAGTGAATGGGAAGTCTTTTACTGCTCAACAGTGACACCTCTTGATATTCATCAGAATATTACTGATAACCTTCAAAAATAATTTAATGCAGTCTGCAGGACAGAGTATTACAGGCAGTGCAGTGTCTCCCAAAGGAATTTTTTTTTTTCTTTACTTGTTTAGGAAAAAGCAGCTCTACATCTAACCTATTGTTCCAATATGAGAGGTTCAGGAAATGAAAAAGTTTATAGGGGAGCAACCCAGAACATTGAATCATTATCCAGAGAAAATGCCAGTATTTTGATATAGGTCTTTGTCATTAAATTGGAAAGTTTTAAAATTGTCACAAAAGCATTAAAAAAGACATTTTATCAGCTTTGAGCTTTTTTTTTTTTCTGAAAAATTAATATTTTGAACATGACTGATGAAATTGATATCTCTCCTGATTTCTTTTTATTCATTCAAACCCTACTTTTTTTTTTTTCAGAATTTTTTATTATCAAACTTTTCATATACATAGCTTCTACAAAGAGCTATACTCAAATGTCAGCAAAGAATCTGGATACTTACATAGTTTGTTAAATAGAATTTGTAATATTCCATTTATTAACTCTTGCTACTATAGTGCAAATGAGAATTCACGTTCTAAAAGGTGCCAAATAACTGAAAGACAGAACTAAAAGGAAAACAAGCCTTTAACAAGTATTCTTTGAGCAGTATATGGAATACAGCCTGCCTTTTTGGTAGCTGGATTAGCTGGCTCTGAGGCTGTATTTGGGACCCAGACATGAAAAGCTTAAATAATCATCCTTTCTGGGCCAAATACTGAGCATTAGAACAAGAAATTTTGGCTTACATTTATCTCTATAACAGATGTTGATTGGACAGCTGAAATTTGTTCATGCATTTTATGAATAAGTGCACCCTTCTGCCAATTCAACAGAAGCATTTGTGAGAAGTCCAAATACATACATTTCTGCTGGAGCTCTAGCTTTATTCTGCTTATGGTACAAGTTAATTAGTGAAATAGCTGTAGATCAACTGAAAATAGCTTAGCATTAAACTGTCCTCCACTGGTGCAAATTAGCATTATGTAATAACTAGACCTACGAAGAAAATCTCTGGGGACTGTAGCATAGATAGTAAATATGTGAAGAAAGAGTTAATTCCTAGCTAGTAAATTCTCAAGACACTGGAATGACTTAATTGTGAAGGATTTTAATAATCGAGTGCCAATAATAGATTGCAAATTGGAAGGTTTATTTCAAAACCAGCAAAAACTGCACTGAGAGATTGTAACAGTAAAAGAAAGTGCTAACCTACAGGGAAGGAAATTTGAAAGCAGTAGGGAAGATTTAGGAGCAGCAGTGGTTTTAAGGGTACGTTTTTATATCTGCCATTATGTTTTAAGTGGAGCTTTAAACAGTGCCTACCAGTAAAATGTTGATACTTCATCGTTTGTAAGAAATCAGCTGTTACTTTTGTCTAAGTAGTAGACTAATGCATGGTGCTAAAAATCTGGGATGCACACTATGCCTGCATACCGTAACAAAACCCTGGTGTCTAAGCTTTGCAGTATGTCTTGGAAGTAAGCAAATGTGTAAAAGCATATCAGATGTGAAGAAAAAAGAATGCCAGAGGTGAGGCATGTGACTGACTGTAGTTCTTATTTCTGGGCAGAGAAAATGACTATTTTAATGATGGCAGGTTTATTTGTCGAAATATTTTGAGAAAGGCTTTTGGAAAAATTTTTTGGCTTCACCATCTAGATATATACACATGGAAACACCTAAACAGAGTGAGGAATATTTTAATGCTAATTTTTGAATTTCACATTCCACACATTTTGAATTGCACATTCCAGCACTCTATCTGTTTTCAGGTATTAACAGAATAAAAGTATTTAATTTTCTGATTTACATTCTTTATCTGGAAATGGATAAACTTCATTCCTCTACAACTGAAATAGGAACACCTTCATATAACAGGCAGTTCCTGAGTAAAGACACAGAAACGGATCTTTCAGGTTTTTTTTTTGAGGAGCAAAATATTTAAATGTATACTTACCTGTTTTCAGCCCATATAGGCAGATTTAGATTTTTGAGCAGACATCATCCCATGGACATACACACATGAAAACTCACATGCACAGAGGAGAGGCACATACAGAGAGGAAATAAAAAGAAATCATCCCAGCAAATAGAGCACAACATGATACCTGGAAACAAATGGACACACAGAGACTAAATAATCCAATACTACTGCAAAAACAAGGCATCTAAAAGACAAGGATGTGTTCAGTAATAAGTATTTTCCTTCCTTCGACTTCTTTTGACCTACACATCTAATAACAAGAGAATACACTTACTAGTTATGTGCTTTTTTTTTTTTTAATTAATTACAAACACTTGAACTCATGACTGTAAGACAATTTACCTACACCCCATTAATCAAAATGCCTCTTCAAACTTGTATGCAAACACAGTGGTATACCAGCTTAGTTTTCTCATGGATTTTGTCTTCGCTAATTTTAGGCAACTAAATAAAAATTAAGCATCTCGTTTTAAGCTAGCCATCTGGGCTAAATTTATAATCAAAAGAGAGACAAACAGCCAGGCAGAGACAAGGGCATGTCTAGAGAGTCTTTCCCTGACACCTCTTTTTGCTACAAGATAGCTCTGTATATCTCTGCCTACGTCCCTCTTCCAACTATTGCTGAAGCCTAATAACTGAACTGCATCTCTTGCTTTTATCTGGTTCTAGACAGGTAAGAGGAATTTCCAGCCTAAAAGTTACACCTTCCCCAATACTTTTTGACACTTTGTATAGCAGACCCTTGCTCTTTGCTAGAGGCACAAATACCCCAACATTTAAATTTCACAAATGGAAGAGCCAAATATATTCTGTACCAAAACACTTCTTTTACCCCAGGTAACACATCTTTCTCATGTTCCTTCTAAAACAAATCTCTGAGATACAGAAAGATAAATGAAGCATGGGATTTCCTGGTTTTTGTGGTTTCCATTATTCTGGATTTACCATAAGAATGGGGCCAGTATTTTGTCTAACAGGCAAAACATAGCACCTCCTGTCCCTTCAAAACAAATAATATGCTTTTAAATAAAATGCAGTAAAGTCAACAACTTATTTGGAAACTTGAAAGTGTTGGGGTTTTTTTTGTCCTAGAAATGTATAATTATCAAAAGGACAGTATAAAAAAAAAAAAGAAATTAACCTTTTTTTATTTTAGAGAGGCCTTGGAGTTATGTAAGAACAATCACCCTGTTTCTGATGAGCAAAAGATAAAATAATAATATTAATATATTTTCTTGAAATCTTTAAAGTTTTATAAGTTGCCCATGGAGGTTTGCAAACCAAGGTCACTCTGTCTCTTTTAATTCTTTTAATTATCTAGTTCCAGCCTGATACACTAGCCTTACTAATTGGACACAGAGAAATTCCTTATCAGTGAAGTTAGAAAAGGACCTGCGAAAAGGGTATGGGAGATTACTGTAAATCAAAGAAGAGGAACTGAACAGAAGGAAAGCCAATCAACTGTAGTCCTCCGAGCTGTGAGTTTACAGGAAAAGCAGAGCCTCGTTGGATGGAGGAATAAGTGGCCAGCAGGTAGTTACACATGCCATTGACCTCTCCCTGATAGATACTGCTGTGAGGGGAGCCAAATGCAGGCTCACACCTGCCCTTAATTTCTTGAAGAAGGGACGATTTAAAGTGCTACCTTGGTCTTTAGAGTGCATAGGTGTTGAATATAGTGCTATTTGTTTCTATTCCCATATCCCCAAGAGATCATATATACTCTCTAAAAACCCAGTGAAGGAATTAATTATCCTGTCTGTAGTTTAGCATTTTCATGCACATTTGACAGGTGTGATGCACACAGTGAAGTCTGAAGCTCTGTCAATCTCTATTTAGTAGCATAAGAAATGTGACTATCTGTACTATTCCTGACTTTGATTTCTCACCCTTCTCCTTACTCAGCACTGTTGCACATTCTCCAAGGTTGTCAGTGATCCTTCTCCTCAAAATTATGGCTTGTCATTCGATCAACAGCTTCCTTCCATCTCAGATATTCCATTTTGACCTTGGATGATCATGTCAAGCAGTTCATCTTCTCTTCTTTCTCACTGAAATGAATGAAACCTGTTTGTTCTTCACCTCTTCCATTTCCCCTTTGTCTTAATGAGTCCCTACAGTTTTTATGCCAGTATCTATGTCATGTTCTTCTGCCACTACATGTTTTTACTAGTGCTCAAATGTCAGCCATTCATGGAGATATCCAGAATTATCTCTGATTTTTGCAAGCTATATTTAATCCATTATCATAAGGTTTTTCCACCTGAAACCCACAGTATGTCTTTAAAGAGAAGGAGTTTATACAAAACTATTTCAGAAATACTGGTCTCTTTATTCACCAGAAGATACTACCAAAGCAAAGAAATCCCATTATAATATCAACCAGAACTCAATACATAATTTTTCAAGCTTCTGGAGAAAACACAGAGATTCTGTAGGAGAAAATATAAGACTACATTATTGCAGTCCTTTTATGTCAATAGACTGCTGTTTATTATATACAGAAGTTGTTTGGTTTCATTTGTTTGTAAGACATGAAACTGAATAGTATGATCATTTTAACTACTAAATTCTCATGACATGATGCCCAAAGCACATGACACTGCCTTAGCCTATTGGCAAAGTGCTGGAAGGCAAAACATATTCCATTCAACTGCAATTGCTTTTACACTTTCGTTTATTTTGTTTTTCCTGTGTCACACTATTGTGTGATTTAACAGCACTCACTGGGATCTACTGGATGTAGATCTAACTGGATGTTAGCCCTAACTACTCTCACATCCATTGTTATGAAGAAAAAAACTGAAATTCTGCACACTTGTTACCATAAGGAATATGAGTGTATACTATCCTTTAAATGCATATCTTTCTGCAGCTGTTGTAGTGTTATTGTCTGTACAAGTATGAAAGGGTTAACATTGCCATTTGAAAGATCTCCCAGTCCAGAAGCATTACTTCATGTGAAATCCTTCTCAGATATACATACATATTTGAAAAAATACTAAGTAAAAAGTAATGAGCTCTATTACTGGTACCTAAATGTCCATAAACGTGCTCCCTGACATGGTGTTTGTGCAAGTCAGCAAGTGCTGAACACGTGGCTGATACCCAGCACTGGAAGTGGCACAAACCCAGCACTGGAGGTCATATCCAACAGGCAGTTTTCATGCAGGCGCTTGTTTTGTAGAGTAAGAGAGTTTAAAGGTGTGGACATCTACTTAAGGTCATAGAAAACACTGTCTAAAAAGATCAGAACTGTCGCTATTCACTTTATTCAGGATTTGGTGGATTACTACATTTTAAAAAATTGAAATCCTACCACCCCATAAATTCAACCCTACCATAAATAAATTACAGCAATATTTGAAAGCATGAGACTAGCTCAATATTAGGAAACAAAATCAGAATGCTTTCTGATATTTTTTTCCCAGAAGCATAGGACTATTTCACTTTTTTCCTAGTCTTACATGTTGTCTTTTAAGAAGCATTTAATAAGTTGAATACTTTTCTTCAAAACGTTTTTGGAAGGATATTCTTCCCTGTGTATTTCATTCACACTGCTTCCCAGACCTATCAATATCTCTTGTTTTGTTTGTTTTCCTTCAGCAAAGAGTAATCAAACAACATTAGGCAGAATATTTTAAGGTGGTCAACTCCCAGACAAAACAATCCTGACAAACTACATTTTAGAGAAAGTATCATCCCCCTCTCTTAGCTCTTGTCTCCATTATAAGGGGCCTCTCAATGAATTGGAAATACATCTTAGCAGGGATACATCTCTTGTCAGCAAAAAGTGATATTTTGCCAATGAATTTTATGCTGACTATGTGCATAAAAGTTGAAGATGTGAATAAAGTTGCTCATATTGCTGGTTTTGTCAGTATAAAAATGTCACTAAACATTATATCCTCTAGCTGGCATAGCCATAATGACTAAAATGCTAACATAGATGTAGTTTTAGTCTCCACTATAGTGATAATGAAATGGCACATTTTTCAGCTGCTGACAGAGTCCTGGGAGATTAGAAGTTTGTGTGCAAAAGGTCCATAGCAAATAAGTATCACAAGGAAGGTTGACCTCATCAAATGTTGATGCCTACAGTGATGATTTCCTATGTCTCAGCTAGTCAGTGCAAAATCTTGTTGTCATGTTAAGAGCATGTTTACACTTTAACACAAGTAGCAGTCTTACATTTAAGACTAGTAAAGTCTTATACTTTAAGACTGGTAAAAATGACAAGCAAAACCAAATACGCATTAGATGGAAAGTGTCAACCTCAGATTCGTCATCCACAGTGAACGTGCCCAAACGTAAGAGAATGGAGTCCTACCCTATGTGGCTTAGATTTTAATTTAAGATTTATTCCATAGAAAACAAGAAAACTTTTAGAAAATTTTGTCAACATTTAGCAGATATTCTAGCAGTTATCTAGATAATTTACTGTTTTTTTCAATTTCCTTTACTATCACCTTCAATAAAAGTTTTTAAAGCTGAAATATAAGATTTTATGTCCCATCCGTGTTCTATTCATCCAGTTTTGGCTAGTGTCAAAGGTTTGGTGAAACCATAAAAATGAAAGGAAACAACATCCAATATGAGCAGACAAATTTGAGATGGCTATTAAACTATGTTTGATGGGAGTTAGTGATGAATGAACCTTAAAAAGCTTGTTCTAATTAAAATAAAAATGATAACATGGATGCTTATCTGAATGCTTCCCCTTTTTTTTCTTTTAAGAATCAGGTTTAGATACCTCTTGATCTCCCTTAACACTGTTTGGCCTGAACTTGGGAATGTTAAAAACTGCCTCTTTTATGGTATTTCAGTGCTTCTGATCCCTGCAAAGAGAGGGGGAAATAGTTAGCAGATTTAATTTTAGTTTTGGGCAAAGGTTGAGAACACTTTTCCCATTGTCTCTTAAAAACAGAAACTCGGGCTCAATAGCATAGCATTGGCAATATCTTCCAGGCTGAGCCTTTCTGTTCCCTAGAGGAGATAATATCCCCCCTCTATTACAGTAGCAAGGAAGAATGAACAGAGTTTCCAGTAATAAATATAGACACAGAGACGTCTGGTTTCTTTTCTGACTCAGAAGCTATCAAGAAAATTTAATCAGGCTTTTCTTTTCCAGTCAATCCTCAGATTATTTTAATACTTTCACATACTGTATTGAAATTCTGTCAGCTTCATCAGTGTTTTTGCCTGATGGCTGCATGCAGCCATTGCTAAACAATTTGTTAAAGTGTTATATTTTTAGAGAGGTCTGTTCACTTACCATCTAATGGCAATGCCATTTTGCAGGGGTCATAAGGAAAGAACATATTCGTGATGAGAAAAAATCGAATGAATGGCAAGACATAATCATGTTCCTATCTCATGCCCTCTTCTAGGCAGAGAAAAAATATCATACACCAACCAGATTTTTACTGTATGCAGAGGTAGCCTGGTGTTTTCTTCCCTACACTAAATTATGTAGTGCTTCTGCAGAAAGTGTGTACAAGAGCTGAATGTAAATCAGAAAAAGATATGATTGTGGAACTAAAAGACAGACACTCCTCTCTAAAACTACATTGGTATATGGCATGCGAGTTTGCCCACCTTATAAGATCATGGGACTACTGTTGTCCCTCAGGTATCTGTGCACGATAGCATTGAATTTAAAATGCATTGTGACCTTCATATGAAGTAACTGACACAAACCTGAGTGAATGGGGCAAAAAAAATGTGACTTTAATACTAGAGAGATAAAAATGCTTCCTACATTTAAATTTAATGATATAAAAAACAACTCTTGGCTTTTCTGTGCAGCTGTTAAACATAGGGCAATAACAATCTGTACTTTCCACTCGAGCTTGGGAGGTGCAGGGGGGAGAGATCCCCTTTATTTCTGAATTGGAACATAAATAGCAGCAAAAGAGAAACATGCTGCATAAAGTTTGGACAGACTTGACTCATCACTCATTTTAGTTCTTACCTTCTATCTCATGAAACTCTTCCATCACTCCCTTGTTTATCACCAGTTTGTCAAAACCAAAGTAAAAAACACTTATTGAATTAATTGCCAGTTTTTAAATATTGCAACGGCTTTTACTGCCAGTCTTTACTGTCACTTAGATGGTACACAATATTGTCATTACAGACTTCTACACAAAATAAAACAAAGGATCCGAAAATCCTTTTGGCTTCTCTGTACCCCTCATCACAAGCCTATTATAGATATTTTTAAAATGATAGAAAAAGAGCTAATAGATGTGTAATTTACATCTTAAACAACTCTTCCATGACCTCTGAATCTATAGATATTTATGGACCCTGGAAGGAACACTGTTAAAATTAAATTGTGTTTAGCTGATCGATATGTTTACATTACATGCTCACTAGAATGTGTTTCCCATTGGGACATAGGCAAAGAAGTGTGTAACGAAAGTGTAAATCATGGTCTCAGTTAATATTTGTAATGCCATTCTACACATCTGGTAAAAAAAGTCTAACACAAACTCACACAAGTACCACATAACTTAGACTTAAGACTTACTGGTCTTTCAAAAAATTCATGAGCATTAATGATTTGACTGCCTTCTGCTGCTTTGACTAAATGGCTATTGTAAAAAAGCGTTCAGCCTCCTCTCAAATTACTTATAAACAAAAACTGTTTCTTCCAGTTCATGGGAGATTTATGAAAAGGAGTAAGCACCTTGCCCTGACTTTTAGTGAAAACTAACCCCTTGTTCCGACCTATTTCATTTTCTATTTGCAGGCATGTGGAACTGTCTTTTCAACTACAGTTTCTAATAGACCTGAAATTTGTAAGGGAAAATTACAATTAAGCATTCCAAAGGCATATCTTGTAACTTTAGAGGACCAAAGAGGCCTCTGTCAGCCCAATGTTTTTGAGCATGCTCTGTAAGGCAGAAGGTACTGGTTCTGGTGAAGAAAGGTGTATTTGTCTATAGTGTGGTCTGATGATGAACAACACTGGAGGGATCATTCTCAGCTACAGGGTTTTTTAGGAGCTAAAGCAGCATATTCCAACATGCAAACCCAGACACATTCCAGTGGAATGTCATTTCATATTTACAGCCTTCACATTTAGCATCTAAATTAAGAAGGTCAAGTCTGGATTTATCCTTCTAACTTCAGTACGTAGCCTGGTGCCTAAATCAGAACACTACTAACATCAACAAATTTAAAAAAAAAGATGGTTATCTCCAAGGTCAGTCCAACTCACTACAATGTTTCTCACCCTCTTTTTATATTTATAATGTTTTCATTTTTTTGTATCTAACACAACTATTGCCTGTGTTGCTAAAGTTAACAGAATTGCAGGGATTTGATATGTTAATAGAATAGCTGAACATAGTCTAAAATGAAAGATTTTAATCCATGTGCTTTGAAGACATGACTTTATTTATGAAACTGCCAGTGGATAGGGGCAGATGTTCTCAGGTTTTGGTTTTCTTTTTTTTCTTTTTTTTCAGGAAAGCAATTGTTCTCCTAGTCACACTCGCTCCAAGGATGTGTGTGTGTGAGACTGATCCAGGGATTTCTGATACATCACAGCAGGAGCAGTGATCCATAGAACCATTTATTCCCGTACCTTTACTGACATGGTGAATTATGTAAGCCTTTCCTTCAGATGATAATTTCGTTGCTGCTTTAGTTTGTGTATTTATTTATTTATTGTTTCCTTTAGCTGAACCTTGTGTGACATGAATTCATTAATGTTAGGTAATGAAGTGGAGATTCAGGCTTATAAAGAGGAATTAACACACACAAAATTGCAACTATATTATAGTACCTCTATCTGTTTTACAGAAAATGTACACATTCTCACTTCAATTAAGTGTGATGGTCAAAATAATTGTAAAATCTTTCATCCTCTCCTAGACATTACAATAAATAAAGATATCATTACTTCTTTGAGACTCAATAACACTTAGTGTAAAAAATGTACTTCTATTCAAGTTTTATAACCCTGTCTTTATCACCTTTTTGATAAATATCACAGTCTAAACAAAACAAAATGTGCAGTTTAATTTTGTCAGCTAGGTTTAATGTTATATATATTCAGCACACAAATAGCCCACATGCTGCTGTTTTAGGCAAGACTGAAAACTTTTTTATTTCTTCACTTCTCAGAATCTTCAAGGAACTGCAAAGTTTTTAATCAGACTTAGCCAAAAAACTCAAAACTGCATGTATTTGAGTCAAAAATGAGGTTTGGGACCCCACAAGAACTTTACTTTCAACTACTTCAAAAAATTATTCCATCTGAGTTTGGTTGTTTATATTTTCTCCAATTTGCTCATATACTGAATGACATAAAACTGGGAAGCCAAACCCCTTGCAAAACTGCCTGAAGGAAACGTGTTTTTTTGATCTTTTAAATGCCTTGCTGCTGATAGAATGTTTGGATTTGAGAACTTTCTTCTTTAAAAATATATTCTCAACAAAACATCATTTTCTTTTAAAAGAATTCAGAAAACAGTTCACTGACAAGCCTAATTTAGAGCTCAGAATTACATTATCCATCCTCAGTAGTTATTTACATTCCACATTACTTTTACAAATAAAAAACAATGATCTTGCACTGCTTCTAGCTTCAGTTATAATATGTTGTATTTTATGTTCTTTGGAATTCTCACAAACATTTCCAAACATTTTATCTATTTTGTATTATAGTTTTGTTAGGCAGAACTTACTCTCCAGGCAAAAGTATGTTACCAGCATGCCCACTGATTTCTGCAGCCACTGGATTAGGCCCATATATTAGCTGTGTATTTAATTTTCTCCAGCAATTCTAAAAGATTTGCAGGGCTGGTTTAAAACACATAAACCACTCCATTATGACTATCTATTCCTGTACCATATAGTCCTTTAATTATCCAGGAAATTAAGGTAAAAAAAATATCATTAATTTAAAATTCTTTGGTTTTCTCTTTTGAACCAGACTGTATTTGTAGTATTGTGTACTTCGGAGTCTACAAAAAAGTAAGAAGGTAGTAAACACCACACAAGCCTTGGTGTTTTAAATTGGTGAGGAGATCAGCATTCTGTTTGATGCTTCTGATCATGTTCAGATATCTAAATGCAGCTGCTGAAATATCAGTGACTCAAACTGAATCCCACCCAGTCATGAACTTGTTAGAATGAGTGCAGAGGAGGCCAAAAAAATTATCAGAGGTCTGGAACACCTGTCCTATGAAGAAAGGCTGAGACAGTTGGAGTTGTTCAGCCTAGCGAAGAGAAGGTTCCAGGGAAACCTTATTGTGGCCTTTCAGTACTTAAAGAGGTCCTATAATAAAGATGGGAACAGTCATTTTAGCAGGGCCTGTTGTTATAGGACAAGTAATGGTTTTAAGCTAAAGGACTGCAGATTTGACTAGATATGAGGAAGAATTTTTTTACAATGCAGTTGGTGAAACACTGGAACAGGTTGCCCAAAGAGATGGTAGCTGCCTCATCCCTGAAAACACTGAAGGTCAGGTTGGACAGTGCTCTGAGTAAACTGTTCTTTCTCACTGCAGGGGTGTTGGAATAGGTGACCTTTAAAGGTTCCTTCTAAACCGAAATACTCTATGACTTTTATTCCCCAAAATATGAGTGGTATCCCTGAGGTACTATTGCTGAGGAGTACTTTTTTCCTGTCTCAGAAAGACACCAAAGCATCCCTTATTCACATTGACAATTTAAAAAACTTCTAAATGGAAAAATTAAACACCCAATAACCACAGATGGACTTGAAAACCCTTATCAGCTACATTTTGGAGATCTGAATCAAAAATAAGACTTCATGCTACCTCAGACTAAGCTTCACACCTCAGTCCTTTTTTATAGATAATCAGGAAAATATTAGCTATAATGTGATTGAGATAAAGTTGAAATCTTTCACAAGATTTGTTGCTGAGTTTGATGGTAGAAGAATGGTAGATAGCAACACTTAATCAGGAATCATTTCTTACACTTGCTCCAGAGTACTTTCCACAGAACTTTCAACCCTTGTGATGATAGAGAATCCACAGAGCATCCTCACTCTTCCAGATTATTTTGCATTTCTTCATGAAATATAAAATCACTAATCAATTAATAAGACCATCAATGAAAAACATAAACTGAGAGCAGCTTTGCTGATTCTTTCACTCTCTAGCAGGTGATCCCTTTAGAACTAATGGGAAAATTCTGTTTCTGTTGAATAAAAGATGCAAGGAGACTGCATCTTTAGAAGACTTGAACTAGAAATTCAGGGTCTGTGTAATAAAAGACCCATCTCCTGTTCTTGAAGACACCATTTATAAATAAATAAATGAATGAACAACTCTTAATCTTACTTTGAAGACTTTATACCAGGCTCTAGAGAGAAACCAGGCAGCTTTCCAAAAGAATTTTTACCATCAGCACACTGAAAGCAGTCTATCAGTAACAAATGTTGAAAAAGCAAATTCAGCTGAATTAAAACTGCCCTAGAAAAAAAGGAAGAGAACAATGATGATTAAGAAGAACACTGGGCATATGGTCACCTTATTCTACTGCTACAAAGTGCTAATCAATCACAAATAATTAACCCAGTTAAAACAAAAAAGAAATGCCACTGTAAATATATATTATAAGGTGTGTGCATCTGGGCTTCTAGGAGAGCTGTCAATAAGAAAAGTTAATTTTTTCCTAGAGGTCTATTCATTGTCACAGCAGTACCTTTTCAAATGAAGGCATTGTTGGGGACTACACAAGAAAGAATAGCAGGGAATAGTCAATACAAAATACTGTCATTGTAAAAGTGTTTAAGATTACCAAGAGGCTGGGAGAAAACTTACCCAAGATCAGTGAAAACTTTAAGAGGCATAAGGAAGGTATGGATGTATCCTATTAGATGACACTACTCTGGAGTCCCTGAGAAGCTTTTTTAGAGAGCAATCTCCTTTTGAAATATATATTTTTTCAATAAATCATACTTCACATAGATGAAGTTTCTCAAGATTGTCCTCCTGATGTGAAAAAGTTACAGGCTTCACATTGAGAATGGAAGAAACTGCAGCATTTCTAAAGGTCTAGCTTATGTTTCTTTTATATAAAAGGAGACTGTTTCTGAGTCTTGATTCTCCTGGTTATATATAGTGACTCTTTTCCCCTCAGTCCCAGTGCTGTCATATGCAATCACATGCTAATTAAGGCTAGCAGATGAAACAATAAAGGAAATCAAATGCAGAATCTGTTTTCCAGAAGGACAGCTTCTATTCTTATTGAAAACAGGCAGAATTTCATCCTATTTAACTAAAAATAGCTCAGCAATATCCTAAAAATCTCTATACATTTACAATTACTCTAATTCTGCCATCTCCATAATCCAGATAGGGGAATATGTTGGCAATCACCACTGTTTTGCTTTAGACTGTCAGCTGTGTTTCTCTCTCATAAAAACTCAGAATTTATGTATACAGGGGTCTCCTTCTGCTCTTAGATGCTATAGAGCAGGCCTGCCCAAAGAGAAGAGCCCTGCATATGGACGTACATAGATTACATGACTTAATACAATGTTTCACATTCAAATTTTGTGACTGGGTTCATAGTAGAGATGACTTCTACCTATGAGGAAATGCTCCCCATACCTCAAGAAGTAGTGAACATTCACTGGGCTTCTGTGGAAGGAGAAATGATATCACACCACAATCATCGCACATAAAGACTGGGAGAAATTGTCCTGCTCAGCTTTGAGAACCTTGTCACTATCCAGAAAAAAATCCCAGAAAAACTAAAATAAGCAAGTGTTTCTGCCTCATCCTGTATGGAAGCTAAAATGTCATCCTGAACCTACCAGTGATCTGGCTGATTCACAGACTGTGTGCTTACACAGTCTATGTCCTTCCCAGAAATCTCTTATGTCAGACCTTCATTGTTAAGCTTACTGCAGTGACTGCATGTTGCTTTTATCTATGGCAGCCCAGAAAGGAGGAAAATAAAAGTGCCTACATTGTCCATGAACATACCAGAGTAGGTGTCAAAATTTAACCCTGCTTTGTGGACCACTGGTATGGAGAGAAAAACCCAAACTGTTAGACATGTGAGGATCAGAAAAGGATCCAAACAGACAGCATGTGTCCATTCACATACAACATCATCAAATAATCGACAGGGAAAAGGATACAGTATCCTAATCCAGCCCTCAGACTTTCAGGAGGAAATTTTTGAGATACAGAATCTGAACTCTCCTACAGGCCAGAGCCTATATCCATTCTTTTAACTATGATCCCTTCTGAAAGAATAGTCAGAGATGGTGCTGACAGGAGCTAGGCCCAATTTGTGTAACAGCAAAATGGTCCCTGTACATGCCCAGGAACTGGGCAGTCAGTTATTCTCCCCATTTTGGAGGCATCCAGCTGCCACAGGTAGCACTGTGTATAATTTGTCCAAACACCGCTACAGGCACTTCTTAACACAGAGAGCAGATTCCAGGTCTTGCTTATTCTAGGTGAGTGCCTTAACCCATACGCTTCCTTTAAAATGAGCCTTTAAGTATTTTCTGCCTCAGTTCAACAGGAGAGATGGTGAGTGCCAATACAATTATTTTCTTCAGGCTTATTCTACTGACAGAAATTTTGACATGTGAGTTTTTAAGTTTAAGGATTGGGATGAAATTAAACCTGAACTTGAATTTGTAACAACATTGGTTTATCTATGTGTTCATTCCAAAAAGAGACAGAATAACTCCTTCATGTTTTTAAAAGAAAGTAGTGGCATTAGATGGGGTTTTTTGATCCTCTACAGCTAGTATCATCTCAAGATGTCTTGTACCATCTCAAAATGTCTTGCAGGCAGAGTTTCCCTGGATGTGAACACTAAGGTGGACACAGAATGATTTAGCTCTGTCAAGACAAGAACGCCTCTGGATATCTTCAGAGACAGATGTCTATGTCCATTTCAAGAGAAACCTTTTTAAGGTTAGAAAAAGTTGGGAAGGATAGTTAATAAATAAACATACAAGTATATTCCATATAAGTTTTTTCTAGATCCTGTCCTCATCATCTACTATGTTTATATCCAAAATCTTTAAGGTCATATTGAATATTTTTCCAGGATGTGATATCCTTGTGAGAGTTGAAGCACAGTGCTCAAACTTCCATACTCTAAACTGGAGAAGTTCACGGGACTGGTGAAGGCAATTGGATTATGTGAGATTAGACAAAGCACATATTAATCAAAATAAATATGCTGTGCTGCTGTTGTGACATCTACAGTGTTATTGCATGAGAAGTGCCCTGAATATGTTTCACAGACTCTGCTTCACACACCCGAGTAAAGACCTGAGTGCATCCCACAGATCAGAATTTTAAAATTTAAATATCCAACCTGCTTGGTAATAAGCAGACATCCCAATCAATATGTTCTCATTAATCATGTATATATTACCTTATCCAGGTCTTGCAGGGCATCAAGAACCCTAGAATTTTGATGTGGGCAATTTTCAACTAAATTTTAAAGAAAATATGGCTATTTTCTTTGTCAACATAACAAGGGAATTTTAAGGCCCATCCCTATTACCTTAGTCAGAGGATCTGATGACTGGATATAATCTTTAGAGGAAGCCATGAATAATAGACTGCACAGTGAAGAGTAGGACTTGGCCTTGAGCACCTTTAGATGATTCTGGTGATTTTTTCCACTCTGCATTACTTCACTTCATGAGTAATACCAATGAAAAGAAAAAAAAAGTAATTGTCAGATAGCAAAATGTATTTCCATAATCAGCCAGGGAACAGGCGACTGGACTGCATTCCTACAGAACAAGAACAGATTCTCTGTCTTTTTTTTGCTATACATGTTACAGACCTTCCACAGTTCCATTCGTAAACATGCTGTGTAGTCTTTCTCACCTGATACTGCATAATCAAAGGTAAGAAGAGTAAGTAATTTTGAGGTGTGGGTCTGCAAGGTGTTTTGCTAAATTTTCTTCCACTAGCATGGACTTAAAAGAAACAAAAGTGAGAAAAAGGCAGGAAGCAGCGATTCTTTTTTTTTTTAATAAAGTTTATTAATCAATACCATTGAAGAAAGAGGAATAAATTAACCAATTAAAAATAATTCTTTTTCCTCTAAAGGAATTCTGTAGCGAAACAATGGAGAATAACTTGGAGTCATGTATATTGAAATTCAAGTCAGAACTGGAACAGCAAGTATACATTAGATCAGCGTGAAAAATAAAGTCCATTAATTTCTTTTCAAAAATATCCAAACCAATTGTTTCCATTTTTCAATCAACTCTGACAAGCAGACATACAAAAATTGAAAGGAATTGCAAAACTTAAAAAAATGGTATTTGCCTGTAAAGTATTCATGTTTCTCAGTACTTATATTTAATCATCCTCCCAAGACCAGTTGTATTCATTTTAATGGCATAAATAGGGTTACAGACAGAAAAGGGTTCACGTGATCTTTTTGTAGTGTTAAGCAGTTGAAGAAGGTTAGGGATTTCTAGTACAGAGATTTAAACTTCTTAGTCATGTGTCAATCATCACTATGAAAAATCTCTTCACTTTATATTAAACATACAGAAGAGATGAAAAAAAAAAAAGAAGAGCCATTTAAAACTATTGAAGGAGAAAGTGCTATTAGCAAGGCGTATCACTCATAGCAAAGGTGAAGGAGGGCTGTAACCCCTTTTGTGCTTCAGAGCCAGCAGCAATGGACACCAACAGAGACAATGACCTGCACTCTTGTGATAGCTCTGGTGCTTTCCTGGAGCAATGAGCTCATTTCATCTGTGCCAGCCAGGACACCTTCACAGACACATTGCTTTCTCCTCACAAGGAAAGAGGGACTGCACCTGTACTTTAAACTGGCCCTGTCCCCTTCTGTAGTCTAAAGAACAGTTGGCACAGTGCATCTTATGTTCATCACTCTCTGAAACACATCAGGTTTATCCTCATCATGCACTGGGACAGGCAGTATACTGCTGGTGTGCAGCCTATGTTGATCTTGAACTGTGACCAGGCATTTTTGAGGAGAGTAATATCTGGCCAAGGACAAAATTAGGCCAAGAATGTGAAAAAAATTTAACACTTTGGAAAACTGTGTGGCAGTGTTTGAGTCTGCACTACAGTCCTGTTTAGTTAGCTAGTATAGTCATACTTGGGCACCTGAAAGAAAACTTGTTCCCAAAAGAAGAAGTCCTTCTTGACAGCCATCTTTCCCAGATTCAGAAGCTTGTGGTGGTTGATACAAACTAGCTGAGCTGGTAATTCACACCACAGTCATCTTTCCAAAGCAATTACCTGAGTTTATTGGCTAAACAGCGTACAGACATAAAACTTGGTGAGTGCAAAGAGATCATGGAGTCACCTGGAAACCTGGTAGCTGGAGGTCTGGCTGTCCCAAATCTGACTGACAGTGCAGCGCCAAGTGGGCCACAGGAGAGAAGTCAACAAGAGCAGACCACAAGCCAGGTAAATTGTCCCTAACCTCTGTAAATAAACCACAATAAACCTTTCCTGTCTTTCTTCCTGCCACAGGCTCCTGCCCTGCCCCTTGTGCCTGCTCTGGCGCTCACATAGCCACCTCATGGGCACTAAAGTCATGAAGACCTACCTGTCAAGACTGCAAACAGTTTTCTACCCATTTAGTTCTCCAAAACAAATTGCTGTGGTGTCAGGCAATTGTTAGTGTAGGTGAGAAAGAGAAGGAATAGGAGCAGACTGAGAGGGTAAGAGACAAAGTGTGGAGAAACAACAGCCCCTACTGAGATTTACTAAAAAAACTCTCTTAGAGGTTATAACATTTTCCCGTTGCTCAGTATTGCCATGTACCCTCTTTCCAAGTACACTAAAGGCGCAACACAATCTAAGTGTTTCAGCAAACAAAGGCACTATATCACGATAAGCTGTTAGAACTGCTGATGTGTCCCTTGTAAACTTTTGATTAAAGATAAGCATGGCAAATATAAATTCTAATGCTTCCTTCCATATAGGTGTATTAGAAAAGAGCAGGAAAACCTTCAGAAGTGGTTAACTTTGGTACTGAAAGTACACCTACTGCAGTACTAACCTGGAGAAATTAGTGAGGAGAATAGATTCCACTGAGCTTGATAAGCTGATAACAAGAAACATTCGAGCTCTCTTGTTTCAGGGGATGGTCACTCCCTCCTTGAATTACTGTTGCTTTTTTCAGAGCAGCCAGAGCCCTGTAAGTTTGACTTTACGTGATAGCTGAAGCATATGTTCTTAATAAAGGACCGGCCCATGTTGCAGGTAGAAACACAAAAAAGAAGACACACACAGTCTTGAAAACACCAGAGCAAAAGGTTTTTTTTTAAGAAACAGCAAATTAATTACTGTACAATTCCAAGATTAAAAGCAGTTGCTTAAAACAGTCCAACAATTTCAAATCATGGCACAGCCTTAGAGGTTAAGCTGTGTATATGTGAGAATACAGTAGTTTCAGCTGTGAACAACAACCAGAAGTTCAGGTTCGGGATATTCAGGGTCTTTGAAGAATAAAAGTAGTTCTAGTTCTCACTCAGAAGCATGTGAAAAACAAATGTTCTTACAGGACAAAACTGTCACACAAGTGACAGGCATCCCAAGAGTGTTATCAAAGAAGGAAATATTCATATGAAGAAAGGCAATAGACTAGGACAAACATATCAACAACATGTTCAGCAATCATTCAGAGACAAGGAGTTGGACAAAAGTCTTCATTGATGCCATACCGTTAGGTGCATGTAGGGAAATACTAGAATTTAGTTTATCAATACTTTTAGTTAATACTTTACAGATGTCATTGTTCACTGGTGTGTTACATATGTCACTGGAAACTGTTCATGATAATGCATATTATACTGTTATTCATTTTCAGATGTTAAAATATTAGGTTAAAAAATATACTTCTTCCTGTATATGTGCCCTTCAGGCTAACCCTGTCTTCTAGCATGAGTATCTCAAAGCAGTAAGAATAAGCATTCAAGATAATAGTTTTCTTTATGGATCTTCTTCTCTTAGCAGTGCAGCTGATGAAGTAACAAGGATTCTGCCCAGCAGGTGAATTTCTATTAAAGGCTTTCTGTGTCTTGGCAGCATCTCACAGCATTGAAATTCTTTCACAAAACACTTTGTATCAAGGAATCAGCATTTTTCTAGTGACAAGTCATTTAATAAGAAAATTCCTGACATGGTCCAAGTACAATGCCTAAACAACAATGATGCAGTTTGGATGGCTTAAGAAGTATGCCAGAATGTAAGTTTATTGCTGTCTGTAAAAAAAATGTGCAGCACACACAAAAAAAAGATGGTGGCTCGCTAGAGAAAACAAGATATTACTGTCTTTGCAGCCTCATAATTTAATTCTCACCCCTCAGCCTCTCATGGGGCAGAATGTTTTTTGCATGTCCCAGAATCACTCTTCTGAAATGGGACCCTCAGGGTTTATAAGCTAAACAGCTACAGCCCTGGCTGACACCAATGCCAGCTTTAACCATTCATTAATCAGAGCACTATCAGAATTGCCCTGTAAAAACAAGATCACATCAAACCACAGTTTCATGTCAGTGGACACATCCAAGGTGCTCACATGAAGTACACATTTGTTTCACATCTACTCCAACCTGCTCTTATATTATGTGGAACTTAGCAAATAAAGCTTCATGCAACCCAAAGTACACTCTAGGCAGATGCTTGACACATAGGTGAAAAGACTCTGTGGTGAAAAGACTTCTCAGACTGTCAAATTCTTCTTAGGACACTATCCTAACTTTCCATTAAACTATTGGAAATAAAATATTTTATTTATTTATTTATTTCCAACCATATAGTCATTTGTCCTCTGAGTGCCCCAGGAATATTTGAAAACTGGATTCAATAAGAATGCTGTGCAGGCTGGATAGTAAAGCAGCTCCGATTAGAAGGACGATTTAAGGGGGTAGGGCAATAATGGTCCAGTTTATAGAAGTAAGGAGGCAGAGGCCATAGAAAGGTAAAGGCTGAAAATGAAGTGCAATAAAAACTACTATTTCACTCAGTTGTTCTATAGAAATGAACAAACTCATCCCCTCCTACCTTCCCCTGTTCCCTAGAAGGTCCTTGTTATCACTGCAGTTTTAAAATATGCATCACTTTAAGGTAGAAAATTTTCATGGGAAATGGGCAAGTATTCAAACTACTCATATAAATTGGGACCATAAATAAACTGTCAAAATACATCAAGGAAAAAGAAAAAAAAATAAAAAGGTGTTGGAAAAGGAGAAGCTTCAGTTCATAAAGGGAAGAAAGATTAATTTTTTTTATTAAAGTAGTAACAGAAAGCAGAGTTTTTGTTCCAGCTCTATCACAGGCCTTTTTTGTGACTGTGATCAACGGTCTAAATTTCTTTCTCCAAAAGTCAATAGGAGTTTTGCCATTTTATTTCCAGAAATCAGTGTGATTTAAGAAACTTCACCAGTGCTTGTTGACCTTATATCCATTATGCAACAGCATAAGGCAGACACCTCAGATGCTGTACTCATGGCATTCAGCTGGTGCAGCCTAGCCCATTCCCATGCAGAAATCCAAGCTGGGCATGAAAACAGACGTTACCCAGTGCAGTGCTTTGCGCATGATAGTAATGTCTCCTAGTCAGCCTGTCTACATGAGAGACATTTTGACACGAAGAGCCTAAATGGAAGACAGACACTTGACAGTCAGACAACAAATAGTCAATCCACAGGACTCACCTGGCACAATAAACTACACTGAAAACTCCTGCATAATATAAAACATGATTGAAGGAGTATGTTTCTGTTTTCTTTCCTTTCTGTAGGAACTGCCAACCATTTGTTACTGTGGTTGTGGGGCCACTGAAATCACCAATATTTTACCTAACCCACTGAATCTAGGTCACTGCACACCTGAGCTGATTGAACTTAGAGCTGAACAGCTTTCCAACTTCCCTACTGCCTCCCTTTGCCATACTTTAGAAGGGATATGTTCCAAACAAACAAACAAACATTTTGCTGAATGAAAATATTTTTGGTTTAGGTATAGCACAGAAGCTTGAGTCCTGCCTCCATCTTTTTCAAAATTCACCTTCCCATTGGAGTTCTCAAGTCATCAGGGTAGAAGCAGGGTGCCCACAGCATCAATAACATTCAAATAAGATGCCCACATAAAAACTTCAATCTCATGTACTGAGTCTTTAAACTGAATTAATATATAATCCTTCTTAATTTCAATCTAACATCTTGTTATTTTAAGAAAAAATTCTAATCTTAGTAGCTGAGTGCTAAACCAAATAACTTTTCTAATTTTTAATTTCCAAGTTTTATCGGAGACTGTTTGAACACAAGGAGAATAAAACTAAGGAGCCTGCAGTATTATTCAGGCTGCTGTCTCTGACTTTCTGAATTGTTTAGGTCACATGTTTTCACCAGCTTTTGTCTCAGTTTCCTGGTCCATACAATAGGTACAATGATATTGCTCTGATCTCCTGAGTGCGTTGAATTCTGTGGAATTTTGTTCATAGTCACAGCTGGGAAATGACACTGGAACTTTGCAAATTACTTGTGCCAGAAAACAAACTATGCAGCATAGGGATTTCTGACTTTGAATGAGATGTGCAGAATGTCTGAAGAATATACTGCACATTACGTCAAAACATATTTGAACATCTATTAGACAATATCACTGGGTATTTATCAATTTGATTTATTCTGTTCAAATGACAGCCCTGGCTTCAACAACATTTACAGTGTCATATGGTAATGGAGACTTGGGTCATGGAAGTTTTACTGGAAACTAAAACTTTCAATAAGAATATGTCCAGTTTGTTCCTGTTTGCCAGGATTTCATAGTTGTTCCTGCTCCAGCAGCTATGCTATTTTCTGTTCTGCATGCCAAATGGTAGGAAGCCTTTTCCCCAGCTTTTTTTTAATAATTCTTATTTCTGTGAGAGTCATGTTGGGTTTGTGACCCTTTTGACTTGTAGGATAGGACAGGCCTCACAGCAATCCTTCACCCACCCCCCTGCAAGAGCAACCCGTGTGAAAATGTAGCTCACACCCCTCCTGCCTGGGAACCAGAGCGTGGGGGCCCTGCTGTCTCTCTGACTTGGCAGGGAGCTATCGATGTGCCTCCTGCCCCTTTCTCTCCCTCTCAAGAGGGCCAGAGATGCCGTCTTGCATTTCAGCCAGAAGGGACGGAAGAGTGGAGCTTCAGCAGCTGATAAAGACCCAGGGGACCGAAAAACGTGGGAAATGCTGGTTCCCAAGGTCCCTCTGACTTACAAGGCTGCCTGGCCCTTCTGTGGGAAGGCAAGATGTCATGTTAGACCAAGGCCATCATAGTTAAGTGAGGGAGGGCAGGGTCTTCTCCTTGCCTGCATTCTCATGGTGTAAACCCCCCTTTTTCTTCACCCTCTGCAAACCCGCTCTCAAACACCACAAGTGCAGTGACACTTGAATCCTGGGAATTACTCATTTATTCCCCATGAAATATGTGTCCTTGATGACTGCCAGAAAATATGATGAGAAATGTCTTTTTGAGTTAGGAGTCTTTCCTGACCTCCCTTGCACAGCAGCAAGTGTCACAGTCAGGGAGACACGTGCAGTTGTCACACTGCATTCTGGCACTATTGCAAGAGTGAAATGTAACTGTAGGGACACTGCATCATCCTAAAAAAATGTTTAGGTAGCCAATTGTGAATTTATTTCATTTTTAAACTATAAACCAGAGTTCCCTCATCCTGTTGCACAACATTTTTGTTTAACAACTGTAGTTCTGAACTGCTCTATGCCAAAGAGAAAAATTGAGAAACTTTCAAGAACTTTCCAGAACACAGCACTTCCCAATTGTAGAGAGGGCATCTATAAAAGCAGAAAAAGTTTTTGCAAAACGAGGACTTTAAGTAAATCTATAGTCCTTAAAGAAACTAAATAGAAAAAAAAATACAGTATTTTTCTTTCCCAGAGAAAACAGTAGGGGGGGTGGGTTTGGGATTTTGTTTGTTTGTTTGTGATATTTTTGTTGTTGTTTTGGTTTTGTTGTTGCTGTTGGTTTTCATTGTCATATTCTTTTTTTTAAGGAATCTGGAAATCATACTTTAAAAAAAATATATAGATTTAATTCTGCAATTTGGGCATCTTGTATTTCATTAACATATTTTACTTTCCTCAGAAGTAGACATTTTTCATTAAAAAGCATTTAGCATCCAATTTAAAAAATAATTTCAAAGAAAAAAATATTGGATCTGGCTGTTTCTAGGCTTAAATTCTGCTCTGGAATTTGAATGCCATTTTAAAAGAGTTTCCATACTCCTACTTATGTACAACCACAAGCAGTTCGAATAGAATTCAGTAAAAAGTAATTCTTCTGATACAAGATCTATCACAATTTACATTAAAGGATTACAGCCCAACTTCGCAATTTATCTATCAGATTTTTTAAAGAGAAACTCACAGATAAATAATCTATGATTCAGAGAATGGAATTCATCTGGTTAGGCAATGGAACAGTGATAACACTGATAATTGATCTGGCTAAATAATGGATTGTAGATAATGTTAATGGAAATATAAAAAAATGTTCCACGAAAAAAATAAAACACTGCAAGTTTAATGATGGGTATTTAAAACACAGATCAAAGCTAATAAAATTTATTTTTACAGATTAATTATCTGAAAAGTTTAGCTATAAATAATCTGTAGATATGCTGTGATATTTTGTACTATTTAATGAATGTATGACTACATTTTAGCCTCACAAACTGGTGAATGAGAACTCATTATTTATGACTGCCTCTGTGAATGACACAAGACAATTTCTGTCCCAGCACTAGTTGGTATGCACTCTCTAAAAAATAATTCCATTTTTCTACTCTGAAATAATTTGTAAAAACTGAGTTTATGTTCAATAAAACAGAAAGAGCCTTTAAAAGATCATCCTGAATGGACATTTTTGTACAACTTTTACATAATAAGTTACTTGGATTTCCTGATACTGCTCTAAAGTATACTCATGAATGAAAATCTCACTCTCCAAAATTGTGCAGACACATGAATAAGATGCCAAAGGGCAGTAAACTTTATTGACAGGAATATTTACAAATGTTATTTGGCTACAGTTACCCCCAACTGAGCCATACACACATCACAGCTGCAGTATACAGTACAAGGAAGTATATCAAAACCTTTTTAGAGGCAATTGAAGCAGAAAGCAGAAGTGAGGAGAAAGGTACATATTATATCACACATACAGACTTATGGAAAAAAAAAAAAAAGGCAAACCAAAACTCCAAACCACTTCAAGATGACTTTCATATTATCTGGGAAGAAACTTCTCTCTACAGACCACAAGTTCAGCATTTTGATGTTCCGAGGTGGTGGAAACTTAGGCCTGCAGGGAAATTCCTGGCGCAAGCTTCTAGTGGCAGTGAATTGTTTTTCTGACAAGGAGCAAGAAGTGTTGAAGGATGTTCTTAGGCCATGAATTAGTTTCAGTTTCCCCACTACTATCAGATTCTTAAAATAAAATATTCCCAAAGTATAAGAAAAGGATGAGACAAAGATTTCTTGTAATAGAAGTAGCTATTGGAATTAAATCTGCACTGAACACATTCCTATCATATGATTTCATACACCTAAACTAGCATGTGCTTTTTTAAACCCCATAACCCTGGACCTATTTTTTACCCTAAGAAGCTGCCTGGTAAATTGTACCCCATCCTACTAGGCTCAGACCATGGTGATCTATGGCTTTGTGGTTACACAAACAGGTCAATCCCAATCAGGTATATCTGAAGATTTCAGTGAGTGCCAAAGACAATACTCTACCCTCTTTAAAACCTACTACAGGCACATCATCCTTCTCATTCTCTTTGTTTAATGCAAAGGACAGATAATATCACCCTTAGAGTCTTCCTTCTCCTCTATGTCTATGATTTTGTATAAAACCAGTTTGTACTGGAGTCCTATGTACAAATGTAGGAGAGAGTGCAGTTAGGTGTCAATAGCTCTGCACCTAGGTTACAAAAGTTATTCTCTTATGAGACAAATCCAAGACACTACTCCTCTACTAAATTCTTTATGCAAATAATCATATCCAGTCATGTATACTCAAGCATAGGATAGGACAGAGAAAGAAAATGCAAAACACAAAATTGTACATTGATCTGTGTCAACTGCAGACAGAAGAATATAAAAGAGAATTGAAAATGGCATTAGTCCAACTTAAAAAAATACAGAGGAGTTAATATAAACAAAGAATGTGGGGACATACATAATACCACACCATCATTTTTGCACTTTATTTCAAGAATAAAATCATACCTGATGATTCACATTTGGCCTGTTGCAGCTTTTTTCCTGCATACTCAATGTCTTCTGAATTATTGACTATGTTTCTCACCAGAAAACTGTATTTATCTTTTTCCATTTGAAATCTTGTCACTGCTTTTAAACTGAGGACTGGTGGAAAATATAATCATCCTCACTTATGAAAGGCTACTGGTCTCACATCTCAGGAAAGGGTACCAAATTAGTCATTCATGGATTTCACAGAAATCAAATATAATCTTCTTTTCTAGTTACGTATAGTATCTGGTGCTACCTTTGCTTCCTGAAAGAAACTGTGATATTTTTCTCTAGTGAACCAAATACTGTCCGGCTGTTTCTTTCATTTTTATCCTTTTTGGAGAGACTTGCCCACCTGCTAAAAGCTTCACAGAAAATTGAAGTGGGAGTTTACAGATAGCGTCTGCAGTGCGCGAGCCCCAAAAATAGAGTCAAAGTAGGGAGCAGGAAGAAAGAAACACAAGGATAAAGGTGGGGTTTTTTTCTGAACCTTTTTTTGTAAATAAATAGCCACTCTTTCAGGTCAGTCCAACAACTTACAGAGTATCCCATACACTTCTACAAATGACCTCTCTCTTACATTTCTTATATGTGGGACAAATGATCTGTCAGGTTATGTATATTCTCAAGTTTTGGACAGAGCAGATCAGGGTCATACAAGAGCAAAATCAGTCTAGGTACCCCAACTTCTGATGCTAGATTACAATTTTGGACAAGGGGAATGATTTATTTTTTTTTTTTACTCCATTGCAAGCTTGACTGTACATTCTTCTGTAAGTTGCCTCACCTTCCTGTGCTTCCATTTCTCATCTGTGAAGTCAGGACAATAGCATTTTCCATGTATACTGTGAGGAAAAAATGCATTAAAGACTGGGAGATTGACCAGGTAGTACCATGGTAGGAACATAAAGGAGCCAAAATAGAGTTTTGCTATTGAAGGTTGTCATTAAAATACTGAGTAGTGCTTCTTATTAGAGCTGGCTGGAACTCTTCCCATCAAATACATACCTATTTCATCATTCGGCTTTCATCAGAACCAAAAGCTTTTAAAAAAATCTCAGTTTTGACGATGTTTTTGAAGGAAAGGTTTCTTTGATTCAGGCTGGACACTTCAGGGGTCAGGCTTTTTAAATCATCTAAGAGGTTTATCTTTGACCCTATGAAGAAAAAAAGGTTGATACCTAAAAGGCTACTATGCTACACAATCATCATTGTCCAGCAAGTCCTGCCACTCCTGGCTCAGAACACACTGGGGAGAAGAACTCTTGTGATAAGCAAAGAAAGTGCCTCTTCCAGAAAGGCCATGGAAATGAAACTGTTGGGCAGGGTTTTTAGCAACTGCCAGCTAATCCATTCAGAGTCAGCCAAAGGTCTTGGTCTGACCTAGCAACTTCGGTGTAAGTATGAGCTGCAGCCTGGTTATTTAAACCTGCATTTGAAGGCCATGATGTTGCCTTCCGTGTACATCTTTAATTTATTGGTTTTTTTCTCTTTCTTTTTTTTTTCCCAATAGAACATCAAGGATATACAATTGCCCTTATACAACACAGGGGCAGTTTAACCCTGAGGGGATATGCAGGTCTGCAAGATTTTTCTTCATTTCCCATCGGCACACTTTGAAATAGTCTCCCTCCTGAAAAGGACTTCAACTAATGTCATTGCCTTTGCATATATTATTTAATTATTTATTTATTTTAGGAATTAGCAGTAATTTAAGTGTAATCTTATTTAAAAAACAGTGTACTGATATCAGCTGTATTAGGGAGCATATTGATGGATGTGTGCAGCTTAATGCATAAGAAACAGGGATCATTGTAAAATAAATTAAAACAAAACAAACAAAACAAAACAAAACAAAACCACCAAAACCATCTCATGACGTTCCTGCACTGCCTACTTCAAATTACCTCAGCTTTCTATGAGGCTGCCTTCCCCCTGGCCCGGCAGAGCCGAAAGGCGCAGAGCCGCCGAGGGCGGGTGCGGAGCGCAGGGCTCAGGCTCCACCTAGCGGGGAAACGCCGCCGGGAAACCCGCACTCGGGTGGGTCCGCTGCGCTCCCACCCGCGGCTCACGAGACCCCCCCGAGAAGGGACGGCTGGAACCACGGACCCCTTTCTGGAAGCCGTGATGCTCATGATCGCACATCCCGCGCGCTCAGCCACCCGTGCTCTTCCTTCATCCCGCCGCGCACGAGTGTATCTGCCTCGCCTCTCTACTGCAATCTCGGGTCGGTGGGTTGAAGGAAAAGGAGGTCACAGCTTGATGCAAACCCTCAGCCGGGATCTGCACACACGCAGGAAGACCGAGCTGACTCTAGTTTCAGAGCATTTCAGGGCAGAGTGATGCCGCACAAGCAAATGTGGACTTTCCCTCTCAATGTTTAATCTCTGCCTCCGATCTCCCCGAGGCACCAACTCAAAGAAAATGACCCTCAAAGGGTATGATTTTCTGCTTCACACAAAGCTTGTTATCCTGGGGCTGCTTTTTCTGTTTCCTCTCTTCTATTCTTTTTCTCCCCTCCTCTCCTCAGAACAAAAAAGATCATATATCTCATCAGGATCTGTCTTTATGGGAGTTTCTTTTTTTTTTTCTCTCCTTTTGACAACTTTCTTTTCATAAGGAGAAAAACTGTATTTCTTTTTTTCAATATAACTGCATTCTGCTTTGAGTACTTTGATGTAGTAGCGACTGCCATGAAGTAGATATGCTGCTTGCTTTTTTATGAAAAAAAAAATTAGTATTAAGTACCAATTATTTAGTCTTGTGACTTTTTCCATCTGTTACAAGCTTCCTGGTTTGGTTTTTTGTTTTGTTGGGGTTTTTTTTTGGGGGGGGGGAGTGGTGGTAATTCTGGACATTTATTTTATGAGAAAAGTTACAGACTAATTATCTCTAGTGGAAAAAATCAGTGTCTTAACATGCTAAAAATAGCCCTTCCTGAATTCATTTTTCTTTTTCAAGGCATTTTAAAGTCTTTCATTTTCGCCTCTGTAGAAAGTAATTTTTTGTAATTATGTTCTAAGGATAGAAGAGAGTAAAAGATTCAAGGAGATCTAACATCTTTTATTAGACTGAAATAAGAAAAAAACCCAAAGCTTTCAGGAACACATACCTAACACCTGAAGGATGTCCTGCAGGCCCCAAAGCAATATTTATTTTTATTTTTTTTAGTTGTTTTGGGGTTTTTTCCCCTGAAACCAGTATGGATAATCTTTAACTCCCATTGCATCTCTGCAAACAGCTGCCATCATTGCAAGGACTGACATCAAGCATTTTGCTTATTTCCAGCTAACAGAGACAGGAATAATAAATCCAAATCTGAACATCACAGATCCATTTTCCATAGACCCATAAATTAGAAACCATTGTACAGATTTAAGTTATTCAGTGAAATTAAAATAAAGTAGGCTTCATACCCACATCCTGCCAAAACTAAAGAACATGTCTAAAGTTGCAGAGGTTTAACAGTTCAGTTGAGTCTGTCTACAGGATTAGTTGCGTCTGTCTGTAGGATTTTTGCTGTCTCCCTGTACTGATTTCACTGCCTATCTATGCAATTGCATTTGGGCCCCAGTCTGGCTCTCTTGCAACCAGGAATAAATGCCCTCAGCCTCCATCTGAATCGAGGTTTATGTACAAATCTAACAAAAGGGACCTGAAAAGGCAGGCAACTCTGGGAGACGTTTGGGCTTGGAAACAAGGCTGTGTTATAGCTGCTGGTTGCAGTCTTGGGCACTGACGGCTTTTTGGCTGTGTGGACCCAATATTGGAGAGATGCTCTGACTGTGCAGAAGGACACAGGATCAGGCACCCCTCCTGCTGGCACACAGGTATGGATGAACCACTAGTAATGCCACTTTTCATGTTGTTTTGTTACTGGCATTCCCTGTGGCATTGATAATACTGTGCTTGCTGCTGCTTGACTATTTGCATTCTGTGCCTGCTTTTACTAAGTAACTGAGAGCTACTTGCTTCTGTGAAATGTCTTTGCTGCTGCCTTAGGTAGCCTGTTTTTTCATCTCCATACTTAAATAAAGCACATGGGGCTGCAAATCTAAGGATTTTTAAGGCACTTAAAACTTCAGTTTCTCTCCATTCTGACATTGCACACCACCACAGTTAGTCCCTGACAAAGAGGAGCATCGCCAGGGTCCATCATAAGTAGTGGGAAAATAACATTTCCAACACAAGTTGGATACCTGCTCCAGCGTGGACTTTCATGGGCTTCACAGGTACAGCCTGTCTCAATATGGTCTTCATCATGGGCAGCAGGGGAATCTCTGCTCAGGTACCTGGAGTACATCCTCCCCCTCCTTCACTGACCTTGGTGTCTGCAGACTTGCTTCTATCATGTATTCTCACTCCTCTATTCTGACTACTGCTGATGTTGCATAGTCTTTTTCCATACTTCTTAATCATGTTATCACAGAGGTGCTACCACTGCCCAGTGATGGGCTTGGCCTTGGCCAGCAGTTGGTCTTCTTGGAGCTGGCACTGGCTCTGCTGGACATAAGGGAAACATCTAGCAGTTTCTCGCAGAAGCCATCCCTGTAGCACTCCCTCACTATCAAAATTTTGCCACACAAACCCAATGCAGTTTAATATAAAAATATTTTTCAGATATTGTATTTATTTATGTTTTTAAAACATCACAGACTTTCTGTGCTCATTTTATTTATTTTTAAATGCCATTTCTCATTAAAAGAATAGGTGGAAAAAATGCCAACAGCTATTTCAAACACATAAAGTTCAACACCTGTATAAAAGTCTGGAAGACCTAAGGAACAGTCTGTGGGTGGCTTTATTCTGTGTGTTAGTTTGAATCTCCTAATAAAATAACATTTGCAATAAATATAAATGTAGATGCAGAACATTATTACTGAACCTGTGCATACAGATGTTAAAGCTGAGGTATATTAATGGGCTATACTACCTAATGCATGGCTTGTACAGACAGGAGTCAGGTGAATTAACGAAAAACTTCTATAATTAGGTGACCTTTTTCATGGTGCATTACATACTGTGCCTGCTTTTACTAATAGGTGAAGTCAGAAAAAGGTATTTCCATCAATTCCAAAAATATACATTCTCTTAATAAATGGCACTTTACATTGAAAGAAGCAGAGCTACTTCAGAGAGGTACAGTTCACCAAATGTTGTCAGTAGGTATTTCTGACTTTTAAGACCACTATTACCTAAAAAAAAAAGTCCCAACAAATTTATAAATTTTCCTTTATAAACTACTAAGAACCTTAATTTTTTTTTCCCACATTGTTATCCAATACCCAGTGGCCTTCACATATATGAAGACTGTGTCAGTAGCACGTGTGAATTACAAGAGGACTGCTCTTACCCTGTCTCACTGCCTTCAGTCCCCTAAGCCTGCTGTCTTCCTTCTCCTCACACTGACTCTGCTTATGGCTTTCTAGTATCCCACACCAAGTTATCTGTAGACTCATTCCCAGGGCACCAATCTTTTAAAGGATATGGGCTTAAGAACTGTCCATGTGAAAATATAGGTAGTTTCCCTTGCTTTTCCTGTACCACAGGCTGCAGACTTTTCTGTGTAACCTTCTGCAACATAATAGACATTTCCATTACATCATGCATGGAAAAACTTCAATATTGATCTAGTGGTTTATATAAGGAAATAGTGTAATATTGCCTTATAAAAATTACTTCTGAATGCTTAATGTCAGCATTTTTAAGGAACATGAGAACAGCTGTACCTGGTCAGAGGCAAGGTCAGGCTTATTTAGCATTCTCTTTCCAAGAGTACCAAATTCCCTAAGTGTTTCATAAAAAGTGTAAGATAAGGGCAAGCACATAGAGATGCTTACCTAGGTTACTCTCCCAGCCTCCAGTAATCTGCAGCTCAGGAGCTTTTTGGCATAGAGTTTAATGAAAAATACTAGGAAAGCAATAACGTGTCAAAGTAAGACACGCACAAGCCTAGTTGTATATATCCACATAAATAAATTGAAAACACATAAAAGTCTCTCAAAGTCTGATCCTAAGACCCTTCAAGTTGAATTTCTTTTCAAACCTTTTAATTGTTAGCAGTACTGACAGGTAAATATGTTACTAGCCAGCCCAAAGAAAACCCCCCCTCTTCATCTTCACCTTTCTCATCAATCCTGATCATTAACAAAATTAAACTGAATGGTCCAGGATAAGTGGTTAAACAGTGAAGGGAAAGAATATAAAATGAAGCTTTGATGGCAATATTCTCAGAATTTAGACTTAAAGCACCTGTATGTCATAAAGGGCCATTGTATCCTTCAGATCTAGAGCCAAAATTTTTAAAAATTAGTGCTTAAGGTTAGGCATCTAGGGCTAGGTGTACAACAGAATTGGTGCATTACAACAGCTATTGGTACTTTGCCATCAGAAGCCTCAGCCGTGAGGCTGGGCAATTCTATACAATTCAAGGCAGGGAAGACAGTCACTTGGGAGTCAGATTTATAGGAAAAAGAAGGAATTTAGACCTTTGTACTGCAAAGTGCCATCCTTAAAAACCTCACACACTTCCTACCTAAAATCTATTACTGACTCCATTTTTTACCTTAATGTACTCCAGGTCCCTGGAGTAGTTCTGGGTTTGTGTGCTGTGTATTGCCAAGTGTGCCTGGTTTTGATATCAGTGGTTATCTGGGGACTTATGACTAAGTCCTTATAAAATTCAGTAAAAAGGCATCTTCCTGTGAGAGCTCTTTTAAACTGGTCCCACAATACCTCTGGAAACTGTAGCTTCCTACATATCAGGGTCCATGAAAATGCTCATTTGGACAGGATTTCTGCCCCAGCCACCACTCCAAACATGTTTCTCAGATGACAGGGTCTGTAGACAAAAGCCTTTTTCTAAAATTATCAGAAATGCTTCTGTTGGAAAGCTGTTGTGACTCTTTTCTTGGGCCTGTCCCCCATGGACCCTCTTTCACAAACATTCACCAAAGCATTTCGTACAATATCACTCAGAGGTGGTAATTTCTTTTCACCCAAAAGCCTGGCAGGATGCCCTTGAGGAAAGATGGAATATTTCAGTTCTTTGTCCCTTCTCAGACTGAGGGGATTTTAATTTATGTATAACATACCCATAGGTACCAGGAAAAAAGACTTTTTGGAAAAGAATTTCCCTTCTTTGAAGTGTTCAGCTTTCTATAAAGCATTTCAATGTCTATTGAAGCCCAGTTTGCTACCACCTCTGGCATTAGTTGTTTCGTGATTTCAAGGATGTCCTTTGGTAGCACTGGTGGTCTATGTAGGCTAAAGTCTGTTTGTGACTGATGACCATTCACACGTTCACAGGGAAAGAGAGTCAGTCCTCCCCGTGTGTGTCTTTTCCATTCATTACATAGAGTTTTGTTCCTCTGGATAGCTCCAAAATAGAAAAAGCATGCTGGGAAAAGTGTGATTGAGGTATGACCAGGAGTTTGGATTGTTTCTTCCATACTGAAGCAGAGCTTCAACAAAGAAAATATTTCTACCACAAGATGTGTGTTGAACAAGCAACCAAGAAGAGATTTATTTTTGAGTGCAAGCCTAGGTTATTTTTTTACTAATTTGTTCTTGATACAGGCAAATCCCTAAAAGGGACTTTCTTCTTTTTTTTTTTTTCCCCATGGTTTATGACTTATAAGAGATTAAGAAATGCATCTGCTTCACAGTTTGTGAGGTCTTTTGAAAACCATAGATAGGTTTTGCTATGGGAGCATGACATACTATTAATATGCCACAGTTCAAGGTGAAGTGTATTAACATACTTTTAATATTAAAAGTGGAACTTGAGGAAAATAAGACCAGAAGCCTGAACTGAGATGGCAATAGTAGTATTAAGTACTATTATAAATAATACTATTTGCATATAAATATAAACAAAAGTACTAGATGTATTTTCATGAACCACAGGTATTTATTGCCAGTAGGGAAAATATAAATAGTTCTTGAGGTTGTGAAATAATTACCTCTTACCTCTGAAAATACATTTTCCCCAAAGTCTGAATTTCACAGATGTTAACCCAAAAGCCGAATTATGTTGGTATTATTATTCTAATGTGCCCTTTTGTTCTTTTTTGTTTGAGGTGGGTTTTTTTGTTCTTGTTGCTTTTACTTTTGATGTTTGGGTTTTTTTATAATTCCATACCTGGACACTCTTCTTCCCATATGTGTTTTGTCATCACAGCCTTTCCTCTTCCCTCAGTTTCTCTTCATAAGGGTCTCTTGCCTCCTTGCATTTTCTTTGGCTTCACCTTCTTGTTCTTCCATGATGTCACTTTCAGACCTGAAAGACTTGATTCTTTGATATCTTCTCAGAGGGTAGAGGAAACTTAAAACCACTATCCTGAAGCTACTACCATCATTGTAATGTCACATTGTAGAAAACAGGGATGATTTGGTGTGAAGATGACAGAGATACACATTGGACCTACTGATTGAGGCATGACCCAAGGAGTGTGACAGCTGTGGTCCATCTGCGCCCTACTCACTCCCCACTTTCTACCTCATTTCTTTTCAGGACCATCCAAACAGTCCAGGAGAGATTTTCAGATCCTAAGTTTCCAGTGCCTGGATCCTAGACCATTACATAGGCTGTTATTTAGGGTGTTCACTAGGCAAGTTGAGGGTTGGACTTGATGACCTTTAAAGGTCCCTTCCAACCCAAACCAGTCCATGATTCTAAGCGAGGCACTTTGAGCAAGACTCATCTAGCTCATGCACTGTTTGAGCTCTGTATGCCACAATGTGTCATGGCCAGCTGCAATTTCTAAGGTTATAAATGAAGAGTAAAGAGTAGCACACAGAGCAAGATTTAGGTAACAATGGCATTTTATACATATTTTACCTTACATCTAGGAAATAAATACCCGAGGCTATATATGTTAACTATATTTCTTTCAACATACTTTAGTTTTTAAAAACAGCTCGAGGTGGTGATGCTAAGACTAGTACTAACTTCCCAAAAAGTATCACAGAGAGTCTGGCATTTCTGAAGCGCCTAAAGTCTACCACATCAAACATAGAGGCAGCATGTGCAATCTGACATCCTAGGTTTTCACCTAAGGACACAGCAGAAAGCCTCCTCTGACTTGATGCGCACACACAATTTTTATCAGCATTATCTGAATTCATTCCCTTAAGTGGCCTCATAATTTACCCATATTGCACTGCCACATACCATAATACATCATAAATTCATTTATGGGTCTACTCCTCATGTTTAGAGCACTTACACAGGAAGAAAAGGCTCCAGATCAAGTCTCACTATCCACTTGAATTCATCACTCCCTAATTTAAAACTCCTTAAACTGACTTTGTTTTCTTCTGGTTACAAATTAAGTGGAAAATACTAAAATTACTTGATAATGAGACCTGGTATTAACTAGTCACATTTGTTATGAAAATACAGGGGACAGTTTTACTACATTAGATGAGAGACTCACACAAAGGTGGAGTTGATGTTCATGTGGCAAATTGCATATCCATGTGATAAATTGCATTTACCATGCACCTTTGACTGTCTCACCTGCATTCTGTCTACTAATCTATCTTTGTCAGGATTCATTCTAACACTCTTAACCTCTGAGGAGCTCTCAAGTGTCTGCTATTTTTAATATTCTTCCACAAAAAAAAACAAACAAACAAACAAAAAAAAACCACCAAACACACACCAGTAAATAAATAAATAAATAAAACCCCACAAAGCCCATCCCCAAACTAAACAGCTGCAGGTTGGTTTTTTAGTTGACTACAAAAAGTGTAAGTTCTTCTCCAAAATATTTTGTGATAAGGAGGAAGATAGGCAATACTCAGGAGATGTTTGAGATTGTCCTTATTACCAAGAATGCAGAAGACTGTTTGATTCATGGAAGAGAGCTGGTAAGAAGCTTTTTCCATTGGAACTAGTAAATGTTTCTATCTTGGATATGCTGGCTATGCTGGCATATACAAGACCTCAAGAGTGGAACACAATGATTTATAGGCAAGTTGCTTAAGATCATTTAGAGCTTCAGAACTATATCCGTAATCATTCTGAAGCCTATGTAGTTTTCTCATAATAGCAAGTTAATTTGGCTTTAATATAGAAGGAAGTGCAATATTAGTATCAATTTAAAAAATCATAAAACCTCCTGAACCATTTCTGAAATGTTTTTATGTTAAATTTGCTACATAGCTTAACTGCATATGTGATATAAAGGTTTTACTGGTACTCATTTGGGATGATCTCTCTATTAAACTGGGATTCACCCCAACTAATACGTACAGTACTCAAGTCCATACTTATGCCACGTGGCTAAAATACCTTGTTTTCATTTAGATATTAGGGAACTGCAACTGTTTTCATCATCTAAGAATCTGTCTCCCAAATATACTTTTTTTACTTCACTCCTTTTCTCACTTTATTTTCTAAAAATAAAATTATGTGCATATGGTTGAGAGAAGAATGTGACACATATTAATAAAATCATTCAGATTTTGTCCTACCTATCTAAGTATGTAATTCCAAAAAAGTCTTTGATGAATGGACTGCCAAGTGTTTTTATTCTTATGTATTTTAGTAAATATTCCAATTTAGCAGAGTTTGCACACTTTATTAAATTAGTATGGTAATTAATCTTTAATTTCATGATCACTTACAAACGTACACATATTTGCTTATTAACAAACATGGACAAACAGACACATTTCTTCATATCACCCAAATACAGACATCCAGTATAGAACATTTTGAACTCAATGACTTAATTCTGGCACTGTTACAAGCAACTATACACAGAGTTTTCCAACTGGGAAAATTTCAATTATAATTCAGTGACACTTGAGCTGCCTGTATTATAGCATATATATGGAGAGTTAAATTATCTAGTTCTGTAGAGTAGGGTTTAAATTACAATGAAAATTAATTAAAGTTAAATTAATTAAAAATCAAATTAAAACTATCCAATGGACAGTTTTAGCAAGAGTAATTGTACAACAAAACTATTCCCAAGGAATACCTTACTTCACAGAATGCTCATTTCACTATGAATGTGCAGATATTTGTGTTGGCTGGTTAAGTGTATCAAGTAATATTATGTTGGTTTTGGATTGTAGAATTATTTTTTTTTTAGCTAATCAGCAGAGTACATAAAGGAGCACCAAAACATAGAAACCATCACAATACCCAATGGCAGCTTCAAAAAGATATTTGATTATTAGACAGTAAATTTGCTTATCTCAAGTTTTTCACACTAGTCCTACTCATTTGGTGAATATTTGCAGAAAGCAAACTGAAGCACAGTATCAACTCACTTCAAGTAAATTTATTTTAAAATCTGAATGAAGATATGTAGTGTTTGCCTAGAGCTAGAAGTAATAGGGTTATGAACACATCATAAATACTATGCAAAGCCTTGAATTGCATTACAGAGACATTATCAAAGGTCATGATAACAAGCAAAATATAAACCACAACTGTAGGATCATTTTTTATCTAAAAGTTCAGAACAGTGTTAGAAATTACAATTTTAAAACTGATTCCAACACAAGCATGACTGTGCTATGGAGATTATTTGAGTGTCATCAAATAAAAGCAAAATTATATTTCTCCCTTTCTTATTTAGTTGCAAAATTGTCATGCTTCCGATAAAAGTCACTTTGCAAAACATGTAATATGATCTTCCATGTATACTACTAAAGATGGATATGGTATGTAGATAAACACATGCTCAGGGTGTTTTTCTTCAAACCATTCTTAGTTAACACGGATTTTGTCACATAGATATGCAGCACACACATAAAGCAATACACTTATGCCTTCAAGGGAAGAAGAAAACATTTATTTGTTTTCTTTTTAAGGAGCTTTCACACTGGGTTTTTTATGAGGCATTTTATTCTTTTGAAGTAAAGCAAGTAGGAAAATACTGTGGAAAGATGATAATCATCAGGTTAAGCATTTTTAAGGATTAACGAGCACACAACAATTGAAAGCAAAGGGAAAAATTGTCTCTCTGAAATTGTGTCCGAGTATATGATCATTGTTCCTTTTAATCACTGAACATCAGATTCTCCCATGTATGTTGGAGGCCCCAGCAAAATATGTCTTGGTTAAAATTCTCAAAAGACCAGAGGGACTGGACCCACATCCATTAGGGTGTTTAGTGTCAGAGAAGACATAAAAGGTGGTCTTTTTTTTTTTTGCTGAGCAAGGTGCTTTCACCTTTTGTGAGTGACAGACCTGTGAGAAGGGAAACCGCTAAATTGTTCTTTAACTGAAGCAAAGGTTCAATTTAACTGTTTTCTTAGTGTGTGAGAGAGAACAAAACTTACCAGCTTTTATGTTTTGTAGGAAATGAGAAATAACAGAATTGCATTACTTTCTTTTTTTGCAGGTGTGAGGTCAACCATGAACAACTTTTGGGTCAATCTCCCTGCCTTACACTCTCAATGTATCCAGAGTATTCCCTCTGTCTGTGTAAGTCTGTCTGCAACAGCACTGCTTTGCACTACCTTCTAAAAGGCTGACGAGGTGAAGTATCAGACTGTCAGGCTTTTGCGGTGTTGGAAAACCACAGACTTAAGATAGGCAAAAAATCTTGGTCCCAACTGGAATGTGCAGTGTTAACACTAGGAGTAACGTGTTTTCTGCATTTTTTTTATTGATAAGAGCCAAGAGAGAAAGAGAGGTATGTTTAGCTGAGTGGAAGATAACAAACATGCAGTGCCACATTTCCTCTGTGTGCTCTTTGTTATCAGCAGGACTAGTGGCATTATGTACTGTATAATGAAAGATAACTATAGAGTGAGAGATATCTGGTCTTGTAGCTCTATTGATTAAACAGGACAGCAGGCTAATCAGAAAAAATGTTACAGAGATGAGAGTTGAGACACATGGAAAATGTGAAAGATGATGGATACAGTTGAAATGCTAATTTCTGAATGAGGTTGTAAGGCAGAAAAACATTTACTTAATTTTATTTCTTTCTAATTAAAAATGAAAATACAAAAAAAAAAAAAAAAAAAAAAAAAAAAAAAAAAAAAACCAAAAAAAAAACAAACAAAAAAACCTACACACAGAGAGGTATCACTCCTTTACCAATTTACAAAGATAATATTACATTCATCTGAGACAATAACAAGATAAAACAGCACAAATTCGAAGTCTTTCTAAATAAAATTCATAGATCTGGAGTTTTGCTATGTACTAAAACTGACATGAGGATAACTTGTCAAATGAACATTAACACTCAACACTTTGAAAGTTTTGTTTATTTTTGGCACATAGAAATTGTTAAATAAGGACTTCAGAACCCTGTCTTGTCAAGCAAACAAAATTCATACCAACAACAACAAAATCCTTAAAATATCATTAAGTTTTTGTTACTCTTATTTTTAGACTCTTACTTGTTTAATTGCTTTGCTTATCCCTAACCATTTAGATTAAGATTTTTCACAGCATATATCTGTGTCAAAGTTAACTTGCTTGTAGATATCACATTTGTTTAATCTGTCTTCCAAGCTCTTGCTCATTCTGAGGCAAGGAAGAGAAAGAGCCAGACACGAATAGGATGGATGTGTTGGGTGTACGGCCACAGCACACAGCTGCAGAAATTCAGGCCAACAATGCAGGAGCAGCCCGGAATTACAAGGATACAGAGGTAATGTAAAGTCATTATTCTCACTTTTGACTCTTGGCTTTGAGGTCTGTGCTGCATCTCCTAGAGGCATAACGTAGACTCTCACCTGACATGCTTAGCATTGGAGAAGAGGATTTCACTGAAAAAGCCTCTTTCTGTGCTAATAAAATCTCTATCCTAATTTTATCAAATTTTTCATGCTCCTCTGGGGCTTCATTCATAATCCTCTCTGGTGGGGTGTAAGCTTCTGTATCTGATTCATGTGTCCCTGCTATAAGCTTCCTCTGCTACCTGCTGTCTTGCAACATAGAAATTTACTATTGACAGTGTTACTCCTCATAGTTTGATATGATAACCTGGTATAGCAATTTCAGCTTTCTTGTCAATATATGTTGCCAAGGACTCATAGGCATGTCTGGCCAGACTTTCTATTTGNAAGCACGGCACTTGCATTTCTGTATTGGTGAATGTGTCAGTCCCAGCTCTCTGGAATGACATGTTTTAGATGCTTATTGGAAGTTAAATACATTGCTTTACACTTTCTTTACCCTTTCCCATACAGGATGATGCCATTTACAAGTAACTGATAAAGTAATTTATACTACACCTTTGACAAATCGAATTTAATAAACAGTAACAGCTTAGTACAACTTCAACAAATTTGCTCATTCCTCAACAAATTCAGTCCTCCACTCCTGCCTTTGCCAAGCTCCTGGAGCCCAGAGCAGCCCTTTGGCAATATTCAGCATTTAGGCAGCAAGTTGTCCTTTGTCTTAGAGGAAAAAAAACACTCTGGGTTTAACCTGAACTGAGAAGTGAGTCATGATACAGTGAAGATAACACAGATGATCTGCAGCTTATTCCTGCACTCACTGAAGTCAGCTGAATAACCTTTGTTCTTTTAGGTAGGATCAGGATTGAGCCCACAGCTTTATTATGTGGCTGTAGGTATTGCACCATGTGCCTTTCCTGTTTCTTTACATAGAAACATCCCCAAGACCTTTGTCCAAAACTCCTCTAGTTTGGTAGAGTCGGTGATACAGGGAGGTTTTGAGATGACTCCTGGACCCTTTAGTAATTTATTTCATTACAGATCAGTAGTGCTATATCACCTGAAGTTTGATTTACATGCATTCTAAAGTGGAAATAACACAACTTTTTTTTTTTATTATTATTTTTCTCCAGTTACACCTTCCCATCAAATCAATATTTAGTTAACAGATTAACCACTTCATCCGAATTTTCAGAACTCACTGATTCAAAAGTAATTTTTAAGTAATATATTTATTTACTAAAGAAGCCAGTTATACAGGTTGATTCATTAAGATACTAGTAACACTTGGATTTGAATTACTGGGTGTTCAGACAGATGAGGTTCCATGAGAAGCAATCCCAGAATATATGTTTATATTATGCTATATTTAGTCCAGCTAACCAACCAGTACCCACTGAATCTGCTCCCACTGAATGTAGCAGATGTGGTGGAAGAGACTTCATTTGCAGTAAGTATCCAGAAGTGCTGATCAGTTTAATCTAAGTGTATCCATGTAACACAAAGCATCTTTGCTCAAAAGTCCAAGGTTATTTTTGCCATATGCCTGCCTGTATGTTGCTTTTCTCATCATGCATAACACCAGAATATCCCAGCAATGACAGACTGCATTATTACCAGTATTACTGCCCCATGGTGTGCTTGGTGCATATTGTGTTCATAGCTATTCAAAGCCCTTCCAGAGAATAAGATTAATAATAATTTTTTAAAAAATTAAAAAAGAACTCTTCTGTGTCGTTAATTTCAAAATACTGCATTTCTATCCCTATTCAAAAGTCCCAAAGACTTGCTTCAGCCACGGCTATTTTCACTAAGGCTTTTACATGGTTTTGCACCTGTCTTCAAGACCAAAGGTCCCACTGTGAGACAGAAAGCAAGTGACCAATATGAAATCAATTGGCCCATACACAAATTTAATTAAACATCTCTCTGCAACTCTAGAGGAAACTGATTTCCCTCATTATTGCTGATGTGGATAATAAGTGAAATTAATTCTCCTTCACTAAGTTATCACTGCATTGAGCAGACAAACACAGATACAATGTTATTAAAAGTAATGAAATAGGGTTCAGCAGCAGCTAACATTAATGTTTTGTGTCATTGAAAACATATGTGCAATTTAGGACAAAATTATTCATCTTTGCAGCTGCAAGTCACAAAAGGTCAACAGTTCAGGGGTTTGCAAAGATTTGGGCATAAGGTGCTATTTGTAAATAGTTTTCTGTAGATAAAAGAGGGAGGGAAAGATAGAATCACCTTGCTTTCTGTCTCATCTTCCACAGACCAGCAGAGGCAGAGAAGCAGATAAGAGTGTAGGACTTCCTCTCTGAAGGAGGTGATCCCTCCTGCGGTAGCCCTGTAGGCCAGTAATATTGTGCTGACATTGACTTTGCCTGAGGGCCACTCACTGAGTATGCAAGGCCTCAAGAGCAAGGTTTGTCAGGAGTGGTTTGCATGAAGCTTTCTTCATCTTCGAGGAACTGTTTTAACAATGCATTTAGTAGTTGTAAGAGCAGTTTATCTAATGACCGGTGCTAACAAGAACTATCAAGTAGTTATGCTGTGGTGAATTAGATATTTATAACTTTAATACAGCATTCCTGTATGGAATGCTGCATGTCCTGCCATTCATCATCTCTTTTTAATGCAGTTAATTTACTTCCTTTTAAAAATGTCTCAGGTAAAGAAAAACAAGCAATCAACAAGCAAACAAGAACAAAACCAAACAAAGAAGCAAACAAAAAAATCCAATGCAGATTGAATTTATGAGTTAGATTTGAAGGACAGTGATTCGAAGAATGTAACAGTTCTTATGGAATGTGAGCAAGATTTTGTAAGTTCACAGAATGAAGCTTTTTTCTGATGTCCATAACATGAAAGTCTCTTTTCCTATCCCCACAATGACATGGTCAGCTGGTGAGCTGTGCAGATGCTCTCAGGCCTCTGTTCTGTACAAATGACAGATAAATAAATTCATCTGCAAAGACCTTTATGCTATAACAGCAAGAGATCTCAACAATCAAATTTAGGAACCCAGGAGATCAGCACATAAAATCATGCTCATTTTCTCAGACTTTGATATTTTAACCTTAAGAGTTAAGGGTAATTATAACAACCTAGGCAACAAGGCTGGGAGGTATGAATCCACTTTGATCACCCTGAGAAAGAAAAAAGACTTAATATGCTGATCAGCTGGAGATACAAGAACACATTTCTCATAGGCATGATTGGATGCCTTTTGGATATCCAATTATGAAAGCTGGAAAAAGCCCTTCTGTTCCTTAGCCTGCAGGCCATCTTGGTCAATGTACAACAGATACTTCCAATAATAAAACCAATCCACAACAGATTTCCTTCTCCTATGAAAGTGGTATTTGTTGTTTTTCCCTTTCCATCTTGCCTTGCTGTTGTTCTAAGCTATTTATGGAAGTACTACTAACATTTCTGCTTTAGGTGCCTAATTTGGCTTAACAGAAAGGAGTAAATGCTTCCAGAGTATAATCCAGAGCATAATTCATAGCATTTAAACAGTCATGGTGTCTTCTGGTGATTTCAAAACTATATCCCAGTCCTGAAATATAAAATTTTTCTCTACATATCAGAAGCAGGCTGTAAGTATGGTTTTGAATTCCAGAATGTGTAGCGTTGCATCTGTTTACTACTTCCTAAATGATTAAACTGAGAAAACTAAGGCAAATGCTAAACCCATGTCAGGGTAGATGTGTTCATGGCTGGACAGTCAGAATGACTTGTAGAATGACTTGGAGAAGTTAATCCTGGTCAAACTCCATCGGGTATTTATGTCCTACCTGTCTAAATTTCCCCTGTTGTTTCAATTAAATTTTATTTTCACTTCCACCTGTTAAAAGACTACGTGTAATATTGCTGTCCCAGAAAGAGTTGCCATTATCCCAAGGGAAACTGCATTTCAGCAGCAAGCCCAGAAATCTTTGCATAGTCTGTGAGAATTTACTTAGCATCCTTCTGGGTACATGTTTCTATAAAAACACAAAGTACAACAGGATGCACTACTGACACTTTGCTATTCATAAAAAGGAAAGGGAAAGTAGGTCAGTATGTGAAGGACATAGGACACTGGGAATATTCCCAAATGCAACATCCACTTAACCCAAATGAGGCCACACTAAATATCCCATTTGAGGTACTCCTTGTTTTAAAGGATGGCAGACAGTATGAACTAGGAGGTGCAGAACACCAAAACTTTGATTTTTATTCATGTACCAAGTTAAAATGCAAGCAGGTTTCCCAGTAATCTACAGACTGTAAGATATTGCAGTTTTTCTAGAGAAAATCTATGTTAATATGAAATGGACATCTCTTCTTAAAATGTAGATAGACACTGCACACATCCATATACTATAGAACATATAAGGCTGCTGAGGGATTGTTGGTTTTGTTTGGCTGCTTTTTTTCTTTTTTTTTT